>JZKD02S1812936.1:78945-89862 GCA_000966675.3 Picea glauca
AGCTTAGCACTGCAGATAAAATTGTCAAAGAAGTTCTCATTGACCTAATGACTAAAATAGTGATGTCTGCAAGTATTCAAGCATCATCGACGAGAGGAGTGCAAGCCTCTTTGTCGATTGTTGGCGGAGCTGGATCATCTCGACCATCAGCAGAAAACAAAACCAAACACAGAGATGACCTAGCAAATGCGAAGTTGATCGCGTCCATATTTCTTGATTACATCCCACCTCTGGCCGGTGCGGTGAGTCGAAATAGTGTGCCAAGAGATTTTGAGTACTCTATGATTATTGTGTACCTCCCAAAGGTGATACACGCAGTTCGTGCGTAGCAGGACAAGATCACAGCGTTGAAGTTCAGTGACTTCAACCTTGGAGATCACAATAACTATAGCATGCTCACCCCGTACAAATACTTGACCAAGATGAAGGGGAAGAACTCAAAGATAATCCCCCAACCATGGACGATGAACCTCGTGCAGTCCACCCTGCTAAATGTAATGAAAATCCCACACTTCGAAAGGCACCAGGAAGTGAACGCCTGTGCCAAGATATTACTTTCATTTTACCATGGTGGTTACTTATGGTTATACCATCGTATTACATTCGATCCAACGTTGATCCATAGGATCATGGGATTAATTATGCAAGGACCGAACCCACAGGAGTTCTATTGATCCAGGTGGATATTGGTGGCCAACCTCCTATTCCACTTGGACCCACACCATTGTTTCTTTCAGTTTTTCAGTTTCCTTAATTGTAGCACAATTTACTATTTTTAGCAGTTCTTTGGGTCCTAAACTTCCATAGCTATTTTGAGGCCCTAAACGACGTTTTTTGGGCATGAATGCTTTGATGAATATGAGTTTGTTCTGGACTCAATGTTCGTTGTCTGCAGTGTGTTCCTCGGATAGATATTTCTAACGATGTATCATGTGCGTCAAACGGAGATAGTATGACAAAGTTACGACCCCGGAAAATTGATGTACCAATTTACCCCAACGGGGGCCATATTCTAGCATTTCATCTCCTAGGGTTAGGTTTTTGGATGTTTAGGGTGTTGGACAACCAAGAGGGTGGGGTGAATCAGTTGTCACCGTTCTTAAACAATCATACTTCTTTTAAACTCTTTGTAGAAACATTGAATGATGATCACATTAATGCAAGGAAATAAGCAATGGCACATTAAGCATCAGTCACACATATATGAGAAACACAGAGACAAATATTTCCCGAGGAAACCCATATAGGGTAAAAACCTCTTTTTCTTTATATGATAAGTAATAGTTACATTCTTTACATTATCATACATATGAGCACCAACTCATAATGAGGCTACAACCTCTGTTTTGCAAGCTGCTACTTGCTAATAGCACCAACTCTCTGTTTTCTCTAGCACCCACTAGAAGGAAGCACCAACTCCCTGGTTTCTCTAGCACCAACTCCCTGGTTTTCTCTAGCACCTAGATCAATGACGCTCAAGCGATTCCGGACCCCCCCTGCCTTTTTGTATTTAATACGGGGGGGTCCGGAATGGTGAAGTATTGACGAAGGGCCCCACTCCTGTTGTGTCACCTTCTGTATCGTTCTCCACCTAACCGTACGACAAGGCTTGGCTCCTCCTTGTCCTCTTACATCTGTCCATCTCTCGTTGATGTGACCAAGGGCTGTGACCATAGCCTTCTGCATAATGCGCTTTCGCTATTTCGCATTTCGCGTGTCTGGAGATGAGGCATCTCGACTCTCCAAGTCGCGATCCCTGATACCTCGTAATGGCATGGGACCAAAGGTCCTGATCAGAGCTTGATTCTACGACTGCGATTGCATCGCAATTTCGCATATCGCAAAATCAGCATTCTTGTTGCATTGTTTCTTTGACATCTCTAAGTTGCGATCCCCAAAACTCTGACAAGGTGTCCATCTGCTAACTTCATACGAGGATTGACACGTGTTGAATACTTCCATGTGTCACTCTGATTCATGAATTACATGTGCCTGAAATGTTGAATCAGTCTGACACTTGTCATTACCTGATTGTGCCACATGTCCCTAGCTGACGTGGTCTGTTGTCGTCAGTTGGGTCGACGGTCTAGATCACATCTTGATCTGACGGTTCAGGTTCAGTCGGGAATTCACACATCGTGATTTCGGGGTTCCTGATGTCAATAAACTTTGACATGTCCAACTCTCAATCCTCGAAACTCTGACAAGGACTGGGATCAACGGTCCATATTTATCCTCGATCCAATGGTCGAGATTATATCGGGGTATCGTATATCGCGATTTCACGAGTCCTGTGGTTATTATTCTTTGACTTCTTCAACTCACGATCCTCAAAACTCTGACAGGGAGTCGGATCAATGGTCTAGATAATCCCCTGAGATGGACGGTCCTCCCGCTTTCGAGATTTGAAGAGCCCATTTTCTCCTTGCACTCTAAACACCGTGCAGGTTTTCCCCGATCCAACGGTGGTCGGATCCTGCGCTCAGATCTAACGCCTGAGATCTATCCTCCTCTTCCGCGTGTGCTCTTCTTGATTTTATTCAAATCTGATGACCCTCATGCTGTCGGGAATTTTGGATGGGATCCAACGATCAGCGATGCTTCTCCTCCAAGCTTACACATCCCTTTTACTTGGAATAATTTTGACTCTGCGCTAATTCCTCCTGAGCCTACGTTGTTCTTGTTTGTCCATCGATGCACACTCTGATCCTGCCATCTTCACTGTTGTACTTGCCAACATTTCCTTCGATCATTCGATCTTCCTGGACTTATCTTCTATTTTCTTGTTGATCATCGGTGTTGTACTCAAGCCATCATTACTGTTGGACTTGCCATCAATGACAAGCTTACGCTTCCTGTAAAACATTTGCCAACATAGGGTTTTCCATTATTTCTCAGTAATATATAGGCCTTCGAGACTCATTGTAACAGGCAGTTCAGAGGCCAGTATACACCACATCTCTTCTCCGATATAAGCTACCAGTGCCCCAGCTAGTTTATTTCCATTCTGTCTGTAAGCATTTTTCAGTCATTTGTTATTAATGAAATGGAGTTTTATTTCCACTGCATCTCTGCGTTTATGTGTATTTCTATATTTCATTATGTTCCTACATAAATCCAGATCATCTATCTAGGAAAATCCACAGATTGTGCGCTAGCACAGAAGATCAAGGATACATATGGCAATGTTGAAAAGGGAACGCAAGGCTACAAGGTAGCCTCCATCCAGAATGGCGCAGTGTGGCTAGCCTGCCAACTAATAATCGAAAAGTTAGTAAGGAAGAACAGACCTACATAGGTCACAGGCTTTGTCCTTGACCTCGCAGGGAAGTGTGTGGAAGGCATGTAGATGAACTAGGCGAAGTACCTAGTTAATCAGTTGGAACTAGACTGTCGTGAAGCATAGGATCAGGGCTACAAGTTTCACTTTAGCTGACTCCTAATCCTCATCACCTTTGTTTCCTAGGATATGGTGGAAGGTGCGAACTTTCCGGATATTGAACTGTTTGAGTCGCTTGTTACAAAGTTCACCACACTCTGGTACTTGAGTTATATGAACAAACAGTGGCAGTCGAACGTTGTTTTTCACACATATTACCTTAAGCTAAAGAAAGCCATCAAATCTTAACCTCGCATTACCCCAAGCACCCTACAGAGGTTCCGACCCCTGATGAAGTTCTGCGTAGATCGGCACTTCATCTACATAACAGCATGAGCCGATGAACATAAGGAGCAGCATCAGTCGTACTACAATCTCATGGAAGAAGACCTAGAGGAAACCACTAAGGACTGGTCCACAGACTTCCTTCCTGCAGACCCTACAGAGATGTCTAACCCTGATAGCCTAGAGACCACGCGTAAATAACATGATACACCCGAGCCCAGTAGNACATTATCATACATATGAGCACCAACTCATAATGAGGCTACAACCTCTGTTTTGCAAGCTGCTACTTGCTGAGAGCACCAACTCTCTTTTTTCTCTAGCACCCACTAGAAGGAAGAACCAACTCCCTGGTTTCTCTAGCACCAACTCCCTGGTTTTCTCTAGCACCTAGATCAACGACGCTCAAGCGATTCCGGACCCCCCCTGCCTTTTTGTATTTAATAAGGGGGGGTCCGGAATGGTGAAGTATTGACGAAGGGCCCCACTCCTGTCATGTCACCTTCTGTATCGTTCTTCACCTGACCGTACGACAAGGCTTGGCTCCTCCTTGTCCTCTTACATCTGTCCATCTCTCGTTGATGTGACCAAGGGCTGTGACCATAGCCTTATGCATAATGCGCTTTCGCGATTTCGCATTTCGCGTGTCTGGAGATGAGGCATCTCGACTCTCCAAGTCGCGATCCCTAATACCTTGTAATGGCATGGGACCAACGGTCTTGATCAGAGCTTGATTCTACGACTGCGATTGCATCGCAATTTTGCATATCACAAAATCAGCATTCTTGTTGCATTGTTTCTTTGACATCTCTAAGTTGCGATCCCCAAAACTCCGACAAGGTGTCCATCTGCTAACTTCATACGAGGATTGACACGTGTTGAATACTGCCATGTGTCACTCTGATTCATGAATTACATGTGCCTGAATTTTTGAATCAGTCTGACACTTGTCATTACCTGATTGTGCCACATGTCCCTAGCTGACATGGTCTGTTGTCGTCAGTTGGGTCGACGGTCTAGATCACATATTGATCTGACGGTTCAGGTTCAGTCGGGAATTCACACATCGCGATTTTGGGGTTCCTGATGTCAATAAACTTTGACATGTCCAACTCTCAATCCTCGAAACTCTGACAAGGACTGGGATCAACGGTCCATATTTATCCTCGATCCAATGGTCGAGATTATATCGGGGTATCGTATATCGCGATTTCACGAGTCCTGTGGTTATTATTCTTTGACTTCTTCAACTCACGATCCTCAAAACTCCGACAGGGAGTCGGATCAATGGTCTAGATAATCCCCTAAGATGGATGGTCCTCCCGCTTTCGAGATTTGAAGAGCCCATTTTCTCCTTGCACTTTAAACACCGTGCAGGTTTTCCCCGATCCAACGGTGGTCGGATCCTGCGCTCAGATCTAACGCCTGAGATCTATCCTCCTCTTCCGCATGTGCTCTTCTTGATTTTATTCAAATCTGATGACCCTCATGCTATCGGGAATTTTGGATGGGATCCAACGATCAGCGACGCTTCTCCTCCAAGCTTACACATCCCTTTTACTTGGAATAATTTTGACTCTGCGCTAATTCCTCCTGAGCCTACTTTGTTCTTGTTTGTCCATCGCTGCACACTCTGATCCTGCCATATTCATTGTTGTACTTGCCAGCATTTCCTTCGATCATTCGATCTTCCTGGACTTATCTTCTATTTTTTTGTTGATCATCGGTGTTGTACTCAAGCCATCATTACTGTTGGACTTGCCATCAATGACAAGCTTATGCTTCCTGTAAAACATTTGCCAACATAGGGTTTTCCATTATTTTTCAGTAATATATATAGGCCTTCGAGACTCATTGTAACAGGCAGTTCAGAGGCCAGTATACACCACATCTCTTCTTCGATATAAGCTACCAGTGCCCCAGCTAGTTTATTTCCATTCTGTCTGTAAGCATTTTTCAGTCATTTGTTATTAATGAAATGGAGTCTTATTTCCACTGCATCTCTGCGTTTATGTGTATTTCTATATTTCATTATGTTCCTACATAAATCCAGATCATCTATCTAGGAAAATCCATAGATTGTGTGCTAGCACAGAAGATCAAGGATACATATGGCAATGTTGAAAAGGGAACGCAAGGCTACAAGGTAGCCTCCATCCAGAATGGCGCAGTGTGGCTAGCCTGCCAACTAATAATCGAAAAGTTAGTAAGGAAGAACAGACCTACATAGGTCACAGGCTTTGTCCTTGACCTCACAGGGAAGTGTGTGGAAGGCATGTAGATGAACTAGGCGAAGTACCTAGTTAATCAGTTGGAACTAGACTGTCGTGAAGCATAGGATCAGGGCTACAAGTTTCACTTTAGTTGACTCCTAATCCTCATCACCTTTGTTTCCTAGGATATGGTGGAAGGTGTGAACTTTCCGGATATTGAACTGTTTGAGTCGCTTGTTACAAAGTTCACCACACTCTGGTACTTGAGTGATATGAACAAACAGTGGTAGTCGAACGTTGTTTTTCACACATATTACCTTCAGCTAAAGAAAGCCATCAAATCTTAACCTCGCATTACCCCAAGCACCCTACAGAGGTTCTGACCCCTGATGAAGTTCTGCGTAGATCGGCACTTCATCTACATAACAGCATGAGTCGATGAACATAAGGAGCAGCTTCAGTCGTACTACAATCTCATGGAAGAAGACCTAGAGGAAACCACTAAGGACTGGTCCACAGACCTCCTTCCTGCAGACCCTACAGAGATGTCTAACCCTGATAGCCTAGAGACCACGCGTAAATAACATGATACACCCGAGCCCAGTAGCATGAAGAAGACCGAAGAGGTCCAAGATTTAAGCAGTGCCTCGGGAAATACTGCTTCAGTATCACCTGGCCGAGGGGGTGATGACGAAGTAGAAGAACGAAATGGAAAAGGAGTTGAACAGAAGCCAGGTGAAGTAACACCGCCCAGAGACAAGGTTGATCCCCTGAAGAAGAGGAAGGTTTCTCCCTTGAAACCTTCTTCCCGAAATAAATCGAAAGCCACCATGACAAAGATGAAGATTGTGCTTACTACCGATGATTTTGACATCATCATAACAGCTCTAAACGATGCTTCACAGAAAATCATGGAGAAGCAAGAAGCTAAGTAGGAGGAAATGTATGATAGAATTGAGGTTGAACTCCAAGGGGTACAAAAGGCCCTTCAATCTAGTCACAAAATCTCCATTGCACCCCTGCCATCAGGAGAACCAGAGTTTGGAGAAGAGCTAGACCAACTCCACCAACTAGCTGATGCGGTCGAAGCTCGCCTTTAAAGTGCTCAAGAAGAAACATAACAAGCCACCCAGGCCTTGAAGAAAGTGCAAGGCATAATTGTAGAATAACACAGAGTTGTAGAGCAGGAGAAGGTTTCTTAGTTTGAAGAAGAGAAAGTACAGATGCAATAAGAAAAAGAACAGTTTCTCGCAGAGAAACTCGAAGTGAAAGAAGCAGTCAACAGAGCCCTCCACTATGTGACAAGCTTAAATCCATAAGTATAACATCATGTCATGCATCAAGAAGAGAATCTCGCAGAATCTATCCAGCAGTTATAGCAACGAATAGCAGACTTAGATCTCCGCACAGTGCCCAACACCCTGCAGGATGTGAGGGACCAAAGAGAAGCAATTGCTTGAAGCACAGTTGAGATAATAAAGGCCCTTGCCATGGAATGTAATCAACTCATTGATCGTAGTGCCCAAACCTATGAGAAACTCACTAAGAATCTAGAACTAAAGGCACTGGATTCATAGCTCCAAGAGGTGAAGTATCAAGTAGAAACGATACAGGCATAGGTGAAGCCCCTGTCAGCTATGGAAACAATGAAGTGATCCTAGGAGCAGTGCACTTCCCAGTAGCAGGTCCACACTATCCAAAGAAAATTCATGGAAGTGACTCAGAGGCTCCAACTATGGAAGCCCCTATCAGCTATGGGGTCTGTTTTATAAAATTAGGTATATTTCTGTATATTTAGAAAATGTCGGCATGGTGATGAAAATATATTTGATCTCATGTTAGATATTGAGGTTCAGCTGCAAAGTCTCTAGAAATGCTTTGCTTGTTATGTTGCCCTATGTTCCTGAAAAATTGGAATTTTCCTTGGCCACCATGCAAATATTCTTCTTGTAGTCAGAGAGGGTCATCATCTTGTCATTCAATACCAGTAAACTAGGAAGACACTTCTTTTGCAAGGCATCGATATTGTTGAAGAACCTCTAAAATTTGATGTCCATGTTTTGGAATTTCTCCTCTAGCTGCAACATCAATCCTCTTTTAGTCAGAACCCTCTTGATTTCAAGGATGGTTTCCATTCTATCTTCAATCTTCAGGTCTTCAAGTTCTTCCCTAGACTTCTAATTCAAAAATCTAATGATTTCATTCGCTTCTGTGGGCATTTCCCCCAACTCTCCCTTTATCTTGCCAATGGTCTAACTGCTTCTCGACACTAGTTCCTCTTGTTCAAACATAATTTGAACCATGGGCCAAATTTCATTTATGGACTTGGATATGTCCATCCAAATGTTCTCCTTGGCTTCAGCTAGTGTTTTTCCCACCACTGTTTTCTTTTGCAGCTGTTGTATTTCCTGCTTGATCTTTTCTGATGTTTTCTTCTCAATGTTATAGTTTGTTTAGTAGGAAGAATTGAGCTCCTGGAGATTCTCAACCTTATTTTTCAGTCTATTGATCACTGTTCCTTGTAGGGTCATCTCCTCCATTAGTTTTGCTAGATCTACATATTTTTCCAATGTTGTCAGTGGGGTGGTTGATGGAAGTTTTGTTGTAGTGGTTGTTGATACAATTGTTGTGTTAACTCTGGTGAGAGGAACTGCACTTAGTGGGATGACTTCCATAGGTGTTGTTTGTTCTTTATCCTTACTAACCATTCCATCTGTGCTTCCATATCTTTCATTTATGCATTTTGTTCCATGATAAGATTTAGGAATTCCTCCTTTTCCCCTTCTGTTTCAGCTATCTCTTTGGCCTGTGAGTCTTCTGTAGCTGGCAATTTCAGTTGCTTCCTCAGAGATTCTATGTCAGCATTCTTTTTCTTGAGCATGTCCTCATTTGATTTCACATTTGAGGGGTGAAACCCACTTTTGAGCACCAATTCTTCAAAGGACTTAATCATGTTATCCTTTGCAAAGGATGATATTTTATCCAGCTTTAATTGGGTTTAAACATTGTTCAAAGAAACCTCTAATTTGGCAGTAGAAGTGGAAGAATCAGCTAATGTTAAGAAAATCATTTCTCCATTCTGCTTGTGTAGATCCATATGATCAGTTGGATGTACATATCTGGTGTTAAAATCCAATGTAGCCCTCTTATATTCAGTGATTTCTTTTGGATGGGGCACTTGTGCCTGCAAAACTTCCATGTGCATTCTCCCCTTCTCTATATCAAAAGATGATAACAATTTGTGTTGTGTTGTGGACGTTTGCTTCTAGAACTGAGCATAGGTGTTGCTAGTCAGCATCTGGTTTTTGTTCTTAATCAAATCATATTTTTCAAAAATGCTCAGTTTTACAGATCCCGGTGGAGGTTGGGTGATCACAGTGGTATCAGTTTGCTTCTTTGAGGAAGAAATCGACATCATATGATGATTGTTTAAGAAAGGTGATGAATTCTCCCCTTCACCTACAATGTTGGAGTGTGTCTCTTCCTCTCCTGTCTTGTCAGCAGTGTGGGTATATTTAGGCCTTTTCTTGTACACCTGGAAATCCTTTGTTGATACTTCAGTGACTAAAGGAGAGACATCCTTCCTAGGTATTTTCTCCTTTGGTACTTGTGGAGTGGTTGTTTGTGAAATCATGGTTAGATGAAACTGTTGTTCAATGTCTTCCAGAGTGTTCACCTCCCACTCTGTCTGGTTCAAAATTTTCTCAATTTCTGGTTTGAGTGTATGAGCATATGGGGAAATTTTGTTCGTCACTCTCATCTCTGTAATGATCCCACACGGCTCATAGTGCCAAGTGAAACTAGTACTAAATTTCATTTCCTTTAATATTTTTTTTACCTCTTCCCCAGCAGCTCGACTATTGCAGATAAAGGGTCATATCTTCCCTTTGATTCTCAGATGTTGTTTCTTCTTCAAAGATACAAAATGTATATCATCTGAATTGATCATTTGTCTAATATACTCCAGGGAAAATATCCTAACAAGAAAGTACTTGGGCAGTTTGTATGGAGATAATTCACACCCATATACTCTGATTTATGTGTGATTTTGATACAGGTACCAATCCCCAGACTTGGAGAGGTCTGGGAGGTGTAAGATTCTCTAGATCTCCTCATTTATCCTTGGCTCTGGTCTACCACCAAGAAAGCTCACCACTAGATGGTAAAACTTCTCAATAAACTGTTTGAAATTAAACTCTGTGGAGTTTCTTCCGAGAAGAGAGGTCCAAGAGGTTACAGCCTATGGTTTTTCATCCTGGTCCATTTTCTACATTGGGAAAGAGAGCCTATCTTCTTGAAAGAAGGTGAACATGTAAGCCAGTATTGAAGAATACCGGAACATGCCCTCTATGGTGAATTTTAAATGTTGTTCATGGATGTTATCTGCTATAAAAGTGTTGTAGTTGAACTGGATGGTGGATTTTTCTTCAGCAGAGAAAATGGATAAGAAACCCAAGATAGGTTCATCCACACATTCGTCTAAGAAATAGTCGAGCAGACAACATAGCGATGAAATAATTTGGTTTCCCTTTTCTGAAAACATGGAGGAGTGGTAAGGGGGATTTTTCTTGGGGAATTGGGCATCCTGTGGGAGGAAAAGCTCAAAAATCTGGGCTCTTTGGGGGAAAGACAGGTTCTGGTACATTTCTATTAGAACTTCAATGGTGAGGGGAGAGTGAGATTCAGCTCTAGATATATGCATCATTTGATCAATGGCATCAGGTGTGATAGAGAACAGAGTTTCTCTGAACGATGAAACTATGGCTCTTTGATCGGGGAGGTAATGAACTTGGAATTTGAGGGTGAATTCATGAAAATGATGGATTTGGGGAAAGAGATACAGGGGGAGATTGGACTCCCAGAGCCCAATCTCATCGCTTTGATCCATGGAAGTATATTTAAACCATGACTGCAATTCGGCAAAATCGAATTCACACCTGGTCTTTGAGATTAGGTAATATTTGTTAGCTAGCGGGATCTGGTCAAGATCGCCAGGAGGTGGAAGGAATGATTTTCCTCAACTTTTGATCTTTTATATTT
>JZKD02S1812947.1:0-14601 GCA_000966675.3 Picea glauca
AAGTATTGTATTTGAGTGGTAGCTCAATAGGAGGATGCCCCCTCGAAGAGGCAAGTGAACAGGAGAGGATCCCTTTCATAATAGGATCCATTGTATGGTGTTACCCTACCTCAAGGGTTTTGATTTAGTAAAGTGGTGGTTTTCTATATTGTTCTTGGTATATCTATTGTGGTGCTTTTTGTATTCAGTCTTTGGTACTTAACAATCTGAGGTGTAACATGAAGGATATGAATGTGTCCATTCCTTCTGTTTTGATAAACTATTATCCCAACAATGTTACAGATTTCTTGTCCATGTGCAGAGACTGTTAGAGGTGTTCAAATTAAGGAAAAAAATTTGAAGATTGTTTGATAACCTTATTGTCATGGATAAAAGAAGATGGAGAATTTGAAGTTAAATGGTATATTTTGAGGGTTTTAAGGGATATATATTTGATTTCCTAGAACCAAAAGGTTGGTGAATATACATCAAACATTTATCTTGTTACGGATGAATTTTGTGGCTCTGGTCTATCTTGAGTTGACAACTAGTGCTTTCAATAGATGCTGTGTTCATTTCACTTGCAAACATAACAAAGGGCCAGTGTCCAGTCAGGATCCTGCTGACAATGCCAAATATGAGCCTTTGTCTATGTTTTCAGATGATGTAGAGTTATTTCAATCACACCTAAAATACAGGCTCTCATGTTAAAGGTGATGAAGTTGGTAACAAGGGATATGAACTTCTATCTCTGTTATGTTTCAGTTCATTTACTTATATAAACACAGTCTACTCCTCTTTTTGTTTTACTTTGCTGTTTCTTTTCCTTGTTTGGAGGTTTTTTTTGTTAGAATAATGATTTCTGCACCAGATTTTGTGGTTGAGTGATTTAGAGTTATGGTATGCAAACATATTGGAAGTAGTTCATGCTAAATTCTCTGAAATTCTGTAATTACATTAATGTAAGTTCAGATCCAAGTTACAACAGTTAATTCACTATATACAAAGTGAAAGGGTGATATGGCACACAAATACTCATGAAGGTTTCTCTGATGAATCGTGGAATGATAACCACATTATTTCTGCAATAGTTTTATACCACACCCAGCAATTTACATCTTCTGAGCTTTATCTATTAAAAATGAACAATGGAATAATGACCAATACTGTTCATTAGCAGCACATAGGATTTAATTGTCACTAACGTTGTCTTGTTTGGATTGCTCAGTATGCATATGAAATGAATAAGGTCCCAACTACAAGGAAGAAAGTGAGTGGCATGCCCATGAAGACACTGATAGCCCAGGAAATGTCGAAGGAGAAGGGATCAAAACGCCGTACACCTAGCGTTATAGCACGTCTGATGGGACTGGATGCAATGCCAGCAGAGTCAATGTCAGTGCAACATATAAAAGCAGCAGAGATTCATCCCCAAAAGAACAACTCTGGGAATCAGAAACAGTGGCCTAAGTCACCCCGTGATGCCCAATTTTTTCAAAAGCATTTAGAAGTTCCAACCAGTAAGCCTGCAAAAGAATATTCTTTGCCTAAACCTGACGAGCAGCCCATAGATCACACTGATCAGAAAAACTCTTATGGCACTCTTCCATTTCGGGACCATCCTCAAGAAAAGCAGCTGCAGGAGTTTAAGAAACAGTTTGCAGCTTGGCAAGCTTCAAAGATTCAGGATCATTCAAAGTCCATCCAGCCAGACGAACTAAAAATGCAGTTAGCGGAAAAACAAATGCTTGTATGTGAAAAGCTGAATGAGGCAAAGATGGCCCTTGTACATGAGAATTTTATTGATGCGCAGCATCTTGCAACTGATGAGAAGCTTCAGAGTTCCAAAGAATTTCTCAATGCATTGGAGGTTTTGCAATCAAACAAGGACCTATTCCTGAAATTTCTTCAGGAACCAAATTCATTGCTTGCAAAGCATCCTCAGGATATACAATCTACTTCAGAAACTCGAGAAAAACAATTACAAAAAATGAAGTCACCAAATCCAATGAAAAGTCATGGAGCATTGAAGGAGAAGGATAACATTCATCAAAAGCATTCCAAAGGAGAGAAGAAAAATGAAAAACGCCTTCAGAGGCAGAAGGGGAAAAAGTTTTTGACAGAAAGAGAAGTTGAGCAAGTAAGAGTCTTGTCCCCTGACAAATCAATGCCAGACTATTCTGTGCAGGGACAAAAGAACATTTGTCCTGCATTAAGTTCAGATGGTAAGAATAACATTTTCTCCTTACCAACAAGGATAGTTGTCTTAAAGCCGGCTCTAGGAAGGTGTCAAAATTTTAGGCCTAGTCCATCACCAAGCTGCTCCCCACGATCTCAAACTGGACTCAGAGATCCAGAAGGGGCGAGGGATAGCACTCAAGATTTTCTTCAGGAAGTGAGTAACAGGCTTAAACTGGGGTTTGCAGAGAAGAGGAAAGATGAATCAAGGATCAATGAAGTTGTCCAGGATCAAATTCGTGATGTGCCTAAGCATCCAAGGCAAATTGCTCGACAGATTGCAAGGCAAGTCAAGGAAAGTGTGACCAGAGATTTGGCAAATGATTCATCTAGTTTGGTTGAAGTTCCAACTCTGATGGGTTTTTCTGAAAAGAAAAGTTCACTAAACAGGTTGACAGACACTTCTCCAGATGTGAGCATTAATACTTTTCTAGAACTTTCCACCTCTGGTACCAAATCTTCATGGGATTACAGAACCAAGTTAGGTTCATCCTTGTCATCTTCCCTTTGCAAACCTTCTGATTCACCTGCATATGAAAACAAAGCAGCTAGGAAGACTGTTTCAGAAAGGTCGAAAGCTACTCAAGGGAATGAAGAAAAGAAGCACATCAGACAAATTCAAGATACCTTAGGGAAACTCCTTGCTTTTCCCGATGACAAGAAACAAGTGTTCCGGTCAAAAAGCTACCAACAAAATAATAGAGCTAATATGGGTGATGAGGAATGCTATGAATTCTTTTGTGATATGCATGAACCAGGTAGCAAGATTAAAAGGCCTACTAGACTTGACATGCATGCAGAGTGGGATGGTTCATTAGACAACAGAAATGTAGATAATAACAGAGATATTTCACCCAGTAGCCTGCTGAGATCCCAGTCTCTCCCAGTATCTGCCACAATTTTTGAGAGGGGTAGTGTTGGGAAGAATAGCAATACTTCTTGTGTTAACAGGGCCATTGAAAATGAAATTGACCCTGACAGACGAGGCGACACTCTTCCTGTAGAATCAATCAAATATAGGAGCAAAAGATCTAGGTTTAAAGCTAAAGTTTCAAATTTGAAAGGTAGATTTTTGCTGAGAAGGCGGCGGTCGAGCAGCAAGAAAATGGATTCTCTGTGTACCTTGCAACCAAACAATTATCTTGAAATTCACTTGGATGAGGGATGTGATATATTGCCAGAAGTTCCTTTTGAATCAGGTACGCTTAAGGAGAGATTAGATAATCTGCCGGTTGTATCACCGCAGAAAACTTGTCCACGTTCAGGAGATGGTCCAGACGTGGCAACTGAACTATTGCAGAGTGCATGCAACATACATAGAGTCTTGCCTATAGATGAGAAAGGATCTGAAGAATGTGTTCTTGAAGCATCAATTTTGGTCCCTGCAACAGTAGAGAATGAAGCGTTGTCTGGTGTTGATGCTGACTGCATGACAGATGTAAGTTGCATTCCATTATTCTGTTTGACTCTACACATTGTGCATGCATTTTATGATTTACACTTGAACTGCAGCTTATGTTCTTGAATGATCTGACTGGTATATGTATTCCAGGAAATTTTACCTGGAGAGCTGCTGAATGCTCAATCTTGTTGTGCAACAGATGAAGTTCTTGTAAATGAATCCAGTGGTTCAGAAAAAATCATCGAAAAAAGTGAACAACCAAGTCCAGTATCAGTTCTGGACTTGCCTGTCCAACAAGAAACTCCTAGCTGCAAGGGTTTCAAAGAAATACGTTCAAATCTGCAAGGTGGGTGGCTGAGGATGCTGATTTTCATAATCTGGGGTTGATATATAGGGGTCCAGTTACTTTTAGATCACACGTTCCTCTACTATTGTTTTTCAATATGGGCATAATGTTTATTTGAATTGACACAACATTTCTGATTTGCATGTTTATTTTGTAGAATTGCGGTTATGCCTTGACCTTCTTAAGTTGAATGGTTCTGGAAAACCAAGTCATGCATCTAAAGATGCTTTATTGCGGGAGAGATTAGTGTTGGAGGACCATGATACTGAAAAACCTAACATTGATGATGAAAATAAATGCAACTTACAATCTGAGACAAAAGGTTCACCTTTGTTAAGATTTCCAGTTTCTGTAAATAAGAATGTAGGTATTGGATCTGTGCTATTAAATGATATTTCATGTCCGAAAGAGAGATGTGCTGATCTTCTGTACCTCACGAAGGTACTTGTTGCTAGTGGTTTCGTTGGGAATGCTGACATGATTTTTGCACAATGGCACTCGCCAAGTCATCCATTGGACCCCTCTTTATATGAGAAAATAGAAGAGTGTTACAGGGTTGACATGAAATTTCAAACAAAGGAACTTGATAATGAACTGAGCCACTTATGTTCTGTCTATGAAAGAGAAGTTCGTGGGAGAAAATCAGAAAAACGTCTCCTTTTTTGCTGCATAAATGAAGTGTTGTTGGAAATACTAGGTCCATTCTTTAATCCCCGCCCCTGGGTGAGACAATCAAAAAAGAGCCTTTGTCACATGCCTGTTGGTAAGCAGTTGCTGGAAGAGACATGGAGAAAAATTTGCTATTATCTTTACCCACAATCAGAATTTCAGTATACATTTGAGAACCTTGTAGCAAAGGATCTCAATAGAGAAACGGTATGGCTGGAAATGCAGGATGATATTGAAACGGTGGGCATTGAAGTTGATAGTTTAATTTTCAATGAGTTGATTGAAGAGGTGGTTTGTGATCTAGTCAGTTGAGGACAAGTATCTCATATCTAAAGCTTGTAAAGTAGTGTTTTTTTTCATTTTATGTTGTAATCAGAGTGTTTATTTGTGGAGGCCTCTGCTCTGGGCCACTGTAACATATGCCTCATTTTAGAGTGTGAATTTGATTTTGTTTTTACTTTTGTCAGACACAGGGTTCAAACGTAGCTCGGCACTTATTAGGTGTCCATGCACGTTAATCATGTGTGTAAATGTTGACAGGCATGTTCCAAATCACCTAATCTAAGTCTAGGAAATCATAAAAGCTCATTAGTTTATTTGTGTCTGCCATAAAGAGTGCAAGTCTTCCCTGTATAGGCATTGGCTTGTTGAAGTCTCAGTAGTACTGTCTTGCTCATCGCTGAGATGTTCCTGAAAAATCATATTGTTTGTTAATAGTGTGCATAATGGAATACAAGGAGACCACGATTTGAAGGATTTCTCTCCTCTTTTATACTTCCGTCAAATAAATGCTTCATTTGTGCCGGTAGATAGAAACTGGAAACATGATTATTGTTTTTAATGTATAAATAACTTCTGTCTGCGTCATATTACTTTCTTTTCATCGCTCCTTATCTGAAGGATGACCAAAGCCATGCTTATTAGATGGACACGCAACACTGTGTACTTTACCATTTTTTTCTGAAAATTGTTTTAGTTCAGACTCCAAAGATGGGTTTCATGAAGTAATAAATAATTTTCAATCTGGTAAGACCCTGACTTTCAAGACCTTACCTCCAAAAGCACCAACCCTTAGCTATTCTAACATTTTATAAGTATAACCAACCCTTCTAACTCGAGCAATGGATCTCACCACCGAATGCCAAACTGTCAACATAATACTGAACATTTTCATAGGCAAGAGTGCACATCCAATTACATTGCCAAACCTATCACGTACAATTAAAGTGTTTGCTTGGTGGGACCTACTAGCAAGTCACATGATGTCTCTTTGCACATGCCAAATTTTGACCATACGCAGGTGTGGGACTTATCCTCATTCTAGGTGGATCACTCCATTGGCTAAATTTTAACCATAACTGTTGAACTATTGGTTGATCCTTATGTGGATCAATGGTCATGCGATTGGTGCTTAAATGGCGATTCTTTTCTAATTGGTTTATAATCACCAGCAATTGCTATGTAGATTTGGGCAAGTTGCACGGTATTGTAAAAGGCAGAAAATAAAAGTGAATCAGGGATACTGTTTTTGTGTTTCAGTGTTTTTAAAATCCTTAAGAACTTTGACAAAGATTTATTTACCGTGTCGACGAGATTCTGTCGACGAGATTCAAAATTGGACATCCTCATGGAAGTGCTTCCAACTTCCCATTAAGCAAACATGTGGTGGCAAAAGTTATTAAGCTTGATGTATAAAAGAAATATGGAGATATGATGTAGATCTTGAAATTCAGCAAATGTGTGGTGGGCAAAGTTATTAAACTTGATGTATAAAAGAAATAAATATGGAGGATATGATGTAAAGCTTGACAAGCAACTAAGAATGATCAAGTATGATAATTAACATCAAGAAAACAAAGGTTATGATAATCAAATTCGAAAAAATCACTTATGCTAATTTTGTGAATGACAATAACAACTTAGAAGACGTTACTATTATACAAATATCTCGGAGTCGACCTTCTCCACAAGCTTAACTGATGCTATTGTATGAAAAGAGTAGTAATAGAGGGTAGAAAGGCTATTTTGGTTTCGAAAACAATTGTAAATAAATGGACTTATGGTTGTGAGGGGGGAAATAAACTTCTTTTTGAAACTCTTGTCACCCTTGTTACCATATATGGATGTGAAAGTTTAGGGCTGCAACATCTCTAGAGAGTTGTAGAGAAAGATTGAACAAATCTAGAAGCATTTTATAATTTATAATCTTAAAATTAAAAGCAATATGCCCTATCCAATCCTCATAGAAGTGGGTCTTTCCTCCATTGAGAGTATGACTATTTGACTAGGTACCTAATGTACAGGAACAAGACATGTAACATTAAAGACAAAGGCTTCCTAAAATTGTTTCAAACTTTAGTGAAAACTGCCTATAGCTTAAGAGGGATTGATGTAATGATGTCAAGTCTTTGGCTAAATCATTGGAGAATAGAGGAGGAGATCACTTTGCAGAATATTGATACCATTAAAGACACTATTAATCTAAATTTAACGGGAAAATGTGGCACAATAAAGAATTTGAGGATGAAAGAAAATTAAGATAATATAAAAAGGTCAGTAACCCTAATTTAGAAAACCAAAAACATCTTCTATTATAAGCAATGTAGAGAAGAAAATCAACATTGTTGAAATAAGAACAAACTCTCACAAGCTTCATAGTTATAAATTATCTCTGTTATAACTAGTGTAAAGAAGAAAAACAATATCACTAAAATAAGAACAAACTCTCACAAGCGTCATTGTGAAATAGGACATTGGACACTTTCTAAAATGTTGTGGGATACAAGAATGTGCCATCTTAGTGATACTAAGAAGGTGGAGAATGAATAGCACTCTGTTAGAATGTTGTGCATACATCTGATTAAATCTCAATTTCAAAATATTTGTAACAATATCAACATACCTATCCTTTCAACTCATTAACACTATGGAGATTTAGGAAAGCTTCTCTCCAATCTTTTCAAGCATAGAAATAAAATTCTAAAGCAAGCGAAGTAATGCCTTACTATTTTTTTATTAAGGTCCGATAAACCAAAGTTGGTGTTAGTGGACGTTAACCATCATCATCATCATCAAATATATTTCTTTTGGGAGAATATGTTTTTCCTCTCTTGATATATTTGGTAGATGGTATTGGTGAGTGTTGGCTTCAAAAGTCCATTATTCTCATATTCCGCTCTTTGAAATATACATGGCCAAGAAAGTTCAATGATGAACTAGACACGCTAACAATACTATTGTTATTCTTGTTTTCAATTGTTAAAAAAATATACTTGGATATTTTCTTTATTGAATCCTATTACCTTGTGATCAAGAGTAAGGTAGGAATACTATTTTTATAAGTTGTCAAAGTTTTCATGGTTGTAACTGTACAAGATGTAAATTTACATTTCAAGGTAACCAAGAAAACTTTCACAGTGTGTCCAAGTAACAAAGCCCTTGCTTCTTCCTCTTTAAAACCAAAGTTGTGGAATAGATTCGTTGACGATACCTTTGTACTCTTGTCACATGGGTACAAAAATTTGAACAATTTTGTTGACCACCTCAACAACCAATCAAAGTACATAAAATTCACCATGAAGATTGAGGTTGATGGGAGCCTTACCTTTCTTGATGCCCATGTTACGGAGAAACTAGATTGATCTATGACATACCAAGTTTCAAGGAAAAAAAATTTGCACTAGACAATACCTTCAAACGGAATCCCACCACCATTCAACCCAAAAAATAAGTATCCTCAACACTCTAGCTACCAAATCCCTTATAATATCAGATTAAAAATCATTTAGAAGAAAAAAACCATCTCCTATAGGTATGTGAGAATAATGGTTATAAGGAACATCATGAGGGTCAAGGCATCTCAAAATGCTAATAGAGAACCTAGGAGCAAAGAGAATATCAAAGAGGTTTCCAAAGTCTTCTTGTACTACATTTAAAGAACCACATACAAAATTGTTAGGGTCCTAAAGAAGAAAAACATTGGAGCAACATTCAAACACATTCACAATTAGGAATTCCCTAAAATCAGTTAAATGCCCAATTGATTTCGCAAATTGTAAATATTTCTACATGATTCCTTGCTCACATGGAAAACCTTATGTGTGTGAAAATTGGTTGCTCTATTAAGAGTAGAATCTAGGAACATGTTGGAGATATTAAACACAATGATGTTCATTCGTCTGCCCTAGCTGAGCACTCAGAAAAAACTAAGCATCATATTTACATTAAGGAAACCAAGATTTTATCCAAATTTGATAATCTAGGTGGATATCGGTGGCCACCCACCTATTCCAACTGACTCAAAATAGTCTTCTGGTAATTTACTATTTTTAGCAGTTTTTCGGTTCCTAAACTTTTGGGGTCATTTTGAGGGTCTAAATGAAGTTTTTCGGGATCAAGCAGCTCAATTATAGCTAAAGGATTTGATTGAACCCCCAAAATGAATCTCCTTGACGATACCTTTCAAACGAGCTATTGTGCGCCCTAAACGAAGATTGTATGCCAAAGTTACGCCCCCGGGAAGTTGATACACCAAACTACCCAAAACGGGGTCCACAAAACTATTGGCTTTTCATCTTCCGGGGTTAGGGTTTTGGATTTTYTTTATGTTAAAAAGGAATTTAGAGCCTCATTGTAATCATATTCTTGCAAATGTGAATAGACGTCACATCTMTTTTCAGAGATAAGTTGCCACCATTTTAGCAAGTCTTTCACTATGTATTTCTACAGTTTTGTACATTTCACTCATTAATAGAAATTGTGTATTATTGTATATTTGTGCCTCTTGTTATATATCTGATATATATTTGTTATATTATTGTCTCTCTTGCAATATCTCTATATATTTCTGAGTTATATCTCCGCTCTCATTTCGTGCCGAAATAATCCAGATCAGTGGTATCAGAGAAGGTTGCTCTTGATCGTTTTTCAGTGCATGTCCCTGACAAAGTCTGAGTATAGCAAGTTGGGTCTCGATATTGTCTCTCTTGAGGACAATCTCTCTCGCATGCTCAAGAAACCCTCCATGGCAGAGGAAAATAAAAACGATTGAGAAAAATATTCTATTAATCTGTTGCTTGAGCAAGCTCTCACGCGACAGAGGGATGAAATGATGGAGAATTTTTCCCATGTCCTTCAACGCCTGCCGATAACAACATGCACGTCTTCATCAAATGGCCACTTTGGAGACACCTCTCGTTTCAAGGTACAAATTAATTTTGATATTCTCATATTTGAAGGACATATAGATTCAGATGCCCTAGAAAAATGGTTAAATCTGCTAGAAGGTTATTACTTTGTTTACAATTTCTCCAACAGAGAAAATATCACCTTCGCACTCCTTAAGGATCTCCCCCATATCAAACATTGGTGGGAAACTTACTGTGAACAAAGTTCCATAGAGGAGTTTGGAATATATGGGGTCGATCCCACTTGGGATTTTTTTGTGGATGCAGTTAAGGAACAATATTACCTTGTTGGTAACTATGATGACCAGTACATGAGATGGACCACGCTGCATCAAGAGAGGGGGGAAGCAGTGTTAGAGTTCACCAATACCTTGCGCACCAAGCTGGGTATCAAATATTTTGAGTGACATTTGGTTCTGAAATACTGTGGGGCTCTTCACAGGTACATCCAAACTGAAATGTTGTTTTTGGACATCTCATCGTTGGGAGCTACCTATCGATATGCTGTAAAAATTGAGCATGAATTTAGGCACTAGAAAAAACGAGATTTCGGGTTTGTGAATCTGCAATGACCAAAGTATGATAAAGACGGCCCTAACAAACAACCTCCCAAAAACCAATCCAAGCCACAAGAAAAGAAAGGTAACAGAAAGACGAAGGACACTGGAAAATGGTGTGATTTTCACAAAAGCCCCTGGCACAACACCGATGCATGTCACTCAAAACAGTCATTAGTGGCCGATATCAAAGACAAGGAGACAAATCTTAATTTGGAATCTGATTCAAAAAATACTGGTAGAAGACATATCATTGATGCAGACCCCACTGCTATTGTCACGATCGCAACAATTCAACCATAAGAACAAGAAGATCCCGATGAGGGGGGGCACCTTTTTCATTCACAGATGTGGGTGAAGGGGACCCCGCTGCATTTTATTGTTGATAGCGGAAGTCAGAAGAACCTCATATCAACAGAGGTCGTCAAACAATTGGGATTGTCGACAACACCACACTCGTAACCATACAACATCGGGTGGCTTCGCTAGGGACACGATCTTTGTGTCAGCCAATAGTATCGATTGTCATACAACATGCAACCCTTCAAGGATGAGGTATTATGTGATGTTTCCCCGCTGGATGTCTGTGATGTTCTTTTGGGCTAGCCATATATGTGGAAGCCCCATGTTATTTATGAGTGTCGACCCCGTAGTGCCATTGTTACTCTAGGGGGTCATCTCTACAGGATATCAGAGGTAGTTCCAACTATTTTTCCACCTAAACAGTGTCGCAAGGAAGTATCTCATACTACAAAATTCATCTTCTTCACAGTGTGTTCAAAATGTGAACAAAAGAACACCGCAACCACTGTAGCCTCAGTCCGAACACCTTTTGTCCAACAGAAGTAGGTCGACAAGATTGAAGAAAAGCGCAAGGATTCCTTATGCACACAGTTATATCAAGTATACAAACTAGTTAAAAAGGTCCAACCCTTCCAACCATAGGTTTGTGACAGCCTTCAACAAGCTAGGCAACACAACTTCTCCAACAAGGCAAGCAACTCATCAAGATGCAGATTCAACAAATGTTTTTCCCTCTCCCCTGGGAACTCAATGCAATGGAGACCATTGCTTCCTAAGGAGGGAGGATTGATCCAAGTGGATATCGGTGGCGAACCACCTATTCCAACTAGCTCAAAACAATCTTCTGGCAATTTACTATTTTTAGTAGTTTTTCAGTTCCCAAACTTTCAGGGCCATTTTGAGGACCTAAATGATTTTTTTGTGGGATCGAGCACCAAAATGATATACAAAGGATTTGATTGAGCCCCCAAAATGAATCTCCTTGATGATACATTTCCAACGAGGTATCGTGCGCCCCAAACGAAGATCGTATGCCAAAGTTACGCCCCTGGGAAGTTGATACACCAAACTACCCAAAACAGGGTCCACGAAATTGTTGGCTTTTCATCTTCCGGGGTTAGGGTTTTGGATTTTATTTATGTTAAAAAGGCCTTTAGAGCCTCATTGCAATCATATTCTTGCGAATGTGAGTAGTCGTCACATCTCTTCTCAGAGAGAAGTTGCCACCATTCTAGCGAGTCTTTCACTCTGTATTTCTATAGTTTTGTACATTTCGCTCATTAATAGAAATTGTTTTACTGTATAGTTGTGTCTCTTGTTATATAACTGATATATCTCTGTTATATTATTGGCTCTCTTGCAATATCTCTATATATTTCTGTTTTATATCTTCGCTCTCAATTCATGTCGAAAATAATCTGGATCAGTTGACCATTATTTCAATAGAAAATTTAGAGAAACTATTGAGATTGAAAATAGGCCCCATAACCTCAATAAAGAAAATGGTTGGAATACCAACAAATATTGGATCCCAACTTTATCCACTGCATATTTTCTTGGCATGATGACATATAATATCCCCCTCTCGCCCCCAACCCTTCGCTAGCAAATATTAGATCCCAACTTTATCCACTACATAGTTTCTCACCATGATGACATATCATCACCGTCGCCCCCCTCCCCACGTCCCGCCCCTTTATTCATCTGCCCTAGTTGAGTACTCAAACAAAACTAAGCATCATATTTTCATTGAGGAAGCCAATATTTTAGTCAATATTGACTATCGTTTCAATAGAAAACTCAAAAAATCTACTGAAATTAAAATGAGGTCTGATAACCTCAATATTGATAATGGTTGGAAGACTAGAAAATATTGGATCCCAACTTTATCCACTACATAGTTTCTCAACGTGGAGATATATAATCCCCTACCCCCATTCTCCCTTTTTAATATTTTTCATCTATTATCCTTCTTTCTTTTCTATTTTCATTATAATTTATCCACTACATAGTTTCTCAACGTGGAGATATATAATCCCCCTACCCCCATTCTCCCTTTTTAATATTTTTCATCTATTATCCTTCTTTCTTTTCTATTTTCATTATAATTTATGGATTTTCTCTTTTATTATTACTCTACTTCTCTTTGTATTTAATAATAATAAGAATTATGGATAACATCAAATACATCAATTAATATAATATATTAATTTGACACTATTATATATATATATATATATATATATATATATATATATATATATATATATATATATATGTGTGTGTGTGTGTGTGTGTGTATAGGGGGTAAGTTAGAATCTTATATTACCTTCATAAAACATAGTATCAAGTACATATCATCCGACCTAGTGCTTGGACTGCCAAAAAAGGAAACCCGTGCTAGAACCAGGTTTCATTTAGCATTAAATAGCTGCCCTGGGGGGCAAAAGTAAAATGTCTAAAAGTGCCAGATTGGCTACATAACAAGTTTAGATTTGAAACATGTATGAAAACCATTGAAACTAAAATTAAGAGATAAGAAAAAAACATGGCAGAATAATTAAGTTAAACGTCGGATTGATCGCTACCACCATCACCACGAGGGGGAACATGCTCGGCTGTAGCGCACGCACACCGGTGATGATAAAATGGACAATGTTGGCATGGTTGTTGGCCAAATAACAAGTCGAGAAGGTCAGTAAGTCGAAGATCCATCATCTTCTAGTGGAAATGTTGTTCTGCAATATCCCTGTGAAGTTTGAAGATTAACTAGAGTAGGTCATCAGATAACTGAGGTAGAGAATTCTCTATATACGTTCTACTGGAATTGACCACTGGAACCTCAAATTTTCTTCCCATAACATTGTTGCAAGACAAAGTACTAGGAACATCTGTTGGATATTGTCTTGCTAGAGGTGAGGCTGGGTTTGCCATATTTTCCTGAATTTGTTCAGGTGAAATTGATTCTTCCACAATAACATATCCCCAAACCTCCTCATCTTATTGGCTAACCACAAAGGAAGAGGTTGGAGGAGAAGAATTGAAAACACTGGATGAGGGAAGAGGGGAAGAACAATGACCTACAGAGCTATGGTAGGATCCCAAACCCCTGCAAGGTTTACCTCACTCATGAGGCATCATTCTGAGAGGGAGAGGATGGGACCAAAAGGGGGGCTGGAAAAGACTAAAGACAGACAAAAGACGGATGGAAGTGGGGACGAGTTTACCAGTGGGAGAAAGAATGAGAGAAGTATACAACCAAGGTGGTATAAAATGGGATATGGTGAGGTTTGAAGTCCATGAAAGAGCCATTACAACACCATAAATGACATTCACCACATCTGTAGCAGAGTTTACAACACCCACCATTGATGAGACCTGTAACTTAATATTGCACATGAGAACTAGACTGCAGAGGTGAGGCTTGCATAAATGATCTGTCTTGGGCAAGGGGCCAAGTGCTTGGAGGTGACACTGATGTCTAGGTGTCATAATATCTATTTAGGCTAAGTGACACCCCATCTAAGGTGACAATATAATAAATATTAAAATTTAGTTCATTAGTATTATAATGATACTAACTAAATAAATATGATATCAATAACATTTTTATATGAATGATAAAAATTCTTAAAGTATTAATTTGGTAATATAATAAATATTAAAATATAGTTCATAAATATTAAAATGACAATTCATAAATATTAATATACTTATCCATAAATTATAATTGCATAATACAATAAATATTAAGTAATAATTCATAAATATTATAAAGTAAATAAATATGATAGGCTAATATTTTCCCATATAAATTATAAAAACAATAAAATTATCATTCATAAATATGATAATGAATGTCCCTTATCCTATAAATAAAGGGTTTCATGCACCAATTTAATATTGGCATATATATATATA
>JZKD02S1812947.1:18915-33754 GCA_000966675.3 Picea glauca
CAACCTTTCCTTCAAGAGAATTGACAAATAAGTGCATGCACGTATCGTTGTCATTGGCTCCTATGTTGTGGCAGGCATTAGAAAATGCCACCAAATGTTCATTCGTAGTGATAATATTATTCCCTAAAAACCTAGGGAGATGCTCTTTGAATTTAGGAAGTGGACGAGTAGTAAGTGCCAAGTTAAGAGGAGTGGAAACATGCCACGGTGTGGTTGTAGCATCTTCTTCAAATTGAAAAAGACCATACTTTTTAATGACTTTGGTGGGGTTTGTGGTAGATTGGACAGGGGCTTGGTGACTATATAAGCTACCAATCAGTGACAAAGTTGAAGATTGAGATGAAGAAGCACCTCCAGTGCCACCATAGCCACCACTAGATGCCATCTTGTGGATTAGGTAAGGGAGAGAAATATGAACTAGAAGAATCAGACAAGGTTCTCCTTAGAGCACTTTGTTGGGTTGATAACACAACGTTCCTTCTTCCTATTTCAACAATAGGATTAATTTCAGGTGATAAGCCTCTTCTTCTCCTAGAAACACAAGGGTCTAAGGACAAGAAAAGAAGATCAAAGATGGAAAAAATAAAGTTATGGTTGATTCCTAAGCTTTCTATGTCTAGCTTCCCAACGTTCTTGGGCACTTATGTCTTGTTCAATTGTTTCCCATGAACGATTAATCTCAACCTAGGTATTAGTAGTGTATAAAATGGTGTTAAATAAGTTTAAAGAAATGTTGGTCTGATCTTGAAGACCGAGCTCAATATTAGGTTGTTTTTCAATAGGTACAATCATTAAGAAATAAAACAATCAAAGAATCAATATCAGAAAAATAGATATATTCGATGATAATCAAGCATAAAAATCAAGGAGAGAGATATTGAAGATATCCCCAGTATGGTCGCCAAATAAATGTTGAGTAAAAGATATGAAATGATCTTACTCAAGAATTTTCAGATCTTACTTGGCTAAATCAAGATAGACGAGAATATCCTATGTTTATAGCCATAAAAAATTGTTTCCTAATCCACAAGTATTGGTTACAAGGGCTTAGGCCGATTTTCTTATAAATAAAAAATTGTTGAAATATTCAATATTTATGTAATTTTTTGAATATAACAGATGCAGAAATAAATGTAGAGACATAAGTAAAAATACCAAGTCAATAATCAACATAGATGAGACATAAAGCAATCACTTATTTCATTCGAATTTATCAAAAGAATCGTTCTCCTTACAAAATTCCCTGAGGAAGTTTGGACCAAAGTCAAACTTAGATGTCCCCGATGAAAACCATACAAAAGGACTTCTGACAGAAAGTAAAAAAATAAACTTTAAAAGATGGATCAACTTGCCACAGATTTCTACCCACTCGACTCTGCATAATGTCCTTTATTAGTCATGAAATTTAATTCACAAACAGACAAGTCTATGCAGACTATCAAAGATAGATCAACACCTCTGAAAAACAAACGTCTGAATGATGTAATTCAACCTTGAATCTTGTTGTCTACAATAGGACCCTGCTATCATAAAAGAGAATTAGGCTTTCAATGAATTAAATAATGAATGAAAATTGAATTATCTCAATAAAACTCAAGAGCAGACCTTAGTATGCTTTCTCCTTCTATGCTCTTCTTCTTCCTCCTCCTTTTTCCTTTAAGAAATCGGAATTAGTTGAAGTAGTTAAACTACCTCTTTTAGTTAAGTTAACTAAAACTCAACTAACTTTTAGTTTAGGGGGAAAATTAATAAAATAATAATAAGGGTCTTAATAAATAATAACTAGTAGGTGGGACCCCTTGTGACTCCCTTTAGTTTCTTTAACAAGCATAAACACAACTAGTTAATCAATCAAACACATCCCTCCTTGTGGCTCCCATCACCACTCTCACAATTTGAAAATTAATATCAATGATATTTCAAACCATATCCAAAAAATCTAATATCCAACATATCCAAAAAATATTGTGTTGTCCAAAAACTTTAGAAGTCAATTGTTCTCAACCATCAATAAATAAAAACACTCAAAAACCATATTTGCCACTTTGGGAGGCAATTTTCCTCTTGTTGATGTTGTCTCCCTTTGATTTCTCTGAATTTTCCTTAGGCTGTGTGGAGCCTTTAGGCCCGATCTCACTGATAACATGAGAGAAATCATCTCTCAAATGCATGCGGGATGAAACGGATTTGGCAGAGTCATTTGAGGGAGAGGAGGGGGAAACAACAACTTTTCCTTTATTAGGTGCATGGTGGGCTTCGGTTTTTAACCTCTTGCTTGCGTGGGAATATTGTACTCGTGAGTGTTTCTATAGTGGGAAAACCCCCCTATGGACTACACTAGGGTTCAACATGTAGGCATATCTAACCGTCTAAAAGTCTCCTACTTTTATAACTACCCCAAATATACCCCAGATTCATATATTAAATACCAAGTGAGAAAGATCAGGTAACTTTACCTTTTACTCCGCATTCGGTGTCGATCCTCTCGTGCTTGATAGCTCCGCTGACTGCAAGCCTCCTCCTAAGGCTGACCTGCATTCACAAACAGATAAACATGAAACTACAAACATGCATTTCATATATAAATCATGGGTTATATGTTAGAATGAAACATAAATTGAATACAAACATTTGACACATCATATTTCAAAACAAGAAAGGTATTTATTTTATTGATATCACAATGTTTACTTACAACAAGGTCGGTGACTGCTCCACGAACCTAGTCCGGGCTCCTCTTCACCAAGATCCAAGTGCAACTCCACATATCTTTCTCCTCTCAACCTTCTTCTTGGGAAATGGAATGGGCTTATGATGGAGGAAAAAGGGAAAAATGGGAAATTCTGAGGCAAATCTCACAAGGTGACTGCAATTTCTTGGGGCAAGGAGGGGATGTGAAATGAGAAAAGTTTCAATGTTCTTATGCTTCTCTTTGGAATGAGACCCCAACACCTCCTTTTATATGACAAAAGGATGGTTATTCGATTGGGTGACGGGATATAGGCGGTGGATCAGTTGGGAAACTGCCCAATAGCCCGTAATCTCAACGAATTCCTTGCAACTTTTTAATTTTTGCAACTTTTGCAAGTATAGGCAGGTTGTAATGGTGCAACTAGCGTATGTACACAGGTTGTAGTGGTACAACAAGAGTATGTATGTGGGCAGTAGTCGTGCAGGGCACACACATCTTCAAAAATAGTGTTTTTAAGAAGAGTTTCTCAGTGATGGCTTGGAAAAATTTGCATGTAAGAGGGCCAAATGCCAGGTATGCATGTATAAAGAAAATTAGGGTTATAACAAATTCCCCCTAATGTGTGAGGTCATAAGAGCATCATATGGCCGAAATACATTACAAAATCTTCACCAATGTACAAAGTGATTGAGCCCAGGACTAGAGTTTTGGAGGTTCCATCTGCAAAAAATAACAATTGTTTCTCTGAGGCGGGCATACCCATGCTCAAGATGAAATAAATCATGGTTTCCAACCAAATACACTGCAGATCCATGTCATATAACTATATAAAGTGTATTCATGAGAAATACACAACGGATCTACATCTCAAAATCAAAGATATACATGTATAGTATCCATCTTCAAGAAGTCAACGACACTTGATGGCTGGAGATGAGGCCTTCAGAGCTCGAGAAACAACTTCAAGATCTTCAAAACTCGGGTAAGAGTGTAATGTGAGTGTATGACGTCACTACCCAGAGGTCTTCGCCAACTCGTCGAGAACAAACAAGAGGATCTTGGTGATCAGGCATAGAACTTCATTGATTTTGAACAAGGACTTGATTGGACTATCGGGATGGTCGGGCATGACGTCAAGAGACAAACTACAGAAAGGCCAACTCTGGCTGGGTAAAACTTCTCTTGGAAAAGAGAACAATAGATGATCAGAATCAGACAGCATGACATTGACATGAGTTCACAATGCAGGAGGCAACACAAACACTCCATGTGTTTGGAAGGATAACCAAACAGAGGAGGACACAACTCTATGTAGTGAGAACAACTTCCTAAGGTCATATTAAATCCCAAATCTTGACGAACAAACAAAAGGATGTGCTTTGTCCAAGGGCGACTCATTGTGCTGCCAGAAAAGAAAATATATTTCTCATCCTCTTTTTGGGGTATTTTTTAGTTTTTTGTCTTTTTCAATATTTTTAAAGAGCTTGAAAAAGAATAAAAGAATGCTACATTACAAAGGAGGAACGCGTGTTGAAAGCATACTAGTTCCAAGCACAAGGAACACACTAATGCTCAAATCAAGGAGACATGTGCAGGAAAAGGACACTCAGGGAAAATTCTTCCATGGGTCAACGTGTCATGTCACAGAGGAAAAGTGATACAAGACTTGCATATAAGGCATGCTTCAAAGGTTCAGTTGAGAGAAACATGGAGCCGACATTAGGCCAAAGATGCAGAGATGCAAATGCGAATAGCAAGACATGATGAAACCCCCGTCAATGTATTTTTCACTATCCCAGAGAAGGTAAGCTCAGTGGTTTTTTCACATTTAGAGAGTTTGAAAAAATGTAAAAGAAGACTCCATTGGGGTACCTTTTTCGAAAATAGTCTAGTTGGTTTGAAAAATGGATAAACTAGCACCAAAAAGACATCTATTCAGAACCATTTTAACAAGTGTGACACAAACAAGATCAATCGACAATCTTATCAATTTTAAGGAGTCCAAAAAGAGCTTAAATATGGACTTCGTATAGTATGTTATTCTGGACCAATTTAACGAGTGTGAAGGACCAAGTTCACTCGACGATCTTTTCAATTTTAAGGAGTCTGAAAAGAGATTAACTATGGAATCTGTATAGTATGTTCTTCTGGACCAATTTAACGAGTGTGAATGAACAAGGTCACTCGAAGATCTTTTCAATTTTAAGGAGTCTGAAAAGAGCTTAACTATGGACTCCGTGGGGGTTCCTTTTTCGTAAATTTAGTCCCTCAGGCACGAAAAAGGGTTAAAATTATACCTAAGAATACTCTTCTAGCAAACCAAAGTTCCTAGAGTATACCTTTGTTTGTAAAATTGACCATCCGGGTCGAAAAAGGGGTAAACTACTATCGAACAGACGTGCCTTCAAGTTTTAGTTTGGTGAGCATGAAGGACAACAAGATCACTTGGAAATATTTTCATGTTTATAGATTCTGAAAAGGGTTTAAGGAAGACTCCAAGAGGTTACTTTTCTCAGTTAATCCATACCAGATTGAAAAGCATAAATGGAGTCTCGTCGGATGTTGCTTTTTGATTTCAAAGAGAGATTGAAAGTCAACAAAGTATGCTCATTTTTGGGAGTCCCGAGGGTGAGGCCAAGAGTGATGAAACATCAGATGTATGAGGCTCAATCCCGTAATCAGGACACGACTAACAAGGACTCCCAAGCCTAAAATCATTAACGACAACATGGACACCAAAATGCAACAAGGATCCAATTAGGGAATCCACGTAAAGGTAGGATCTACCACTAAACTATGAAACTTCTAAAGAAACAATGATGGTTCCGTGTCACAGTTTGGTGGGATCGATCTTATGGCCAAGCGGAAAACACAACGAGATGCATAAAGTGGAGGTGGAATCCTAACTTATATGCAAAAAGTTGGAAAAATGACTTTTACCAAAGGACCTTTAAAAGTGGCCCATCTAACAAAAAGTTAGCAAACCTAAAATCAAAGTGCATCATAACATCCAATAAGAAACTCAAGAACCATACTAAACGATTTTCAAGTCACAAAAAACGACAAAAGGGTTCAAAAAAAGGGCCAAAAAGGGCCAAAAAGGGCCAAAAAGGGCCAAAAAGTCTATAAATAGAAGATGACAACTCATTTTCACTATTGCAAATTGAGAATTAACCAAAAAGAGAAAAAAACCCCTTTGCTAAAAGAGTTGATTCCGGGAGCTTTAGAGGACGAAACAAACTTCCGCTCGGACCAAGTAAGTACAAATCCATCCCTCTTGCATTTCCATAATTTAATTTAGCATTTCATTTAGTTTTTGAGGGGGGGCGCCCTCCTAAAAAAGGGTGGCCCTACGTGTACACGGGTTGTCCAAGGAAATCTCATGTGCATACACAACTGTGTCCAAGATAGCCCGCGTACACCTTCAAAAGTATTGAAAAAATGAAAATGTAAGAGCTAACTCCCCCCTGAACTTGTCATGTAATAGGATGTATGTCCACTGGAGAGAGAGGGAGCATGAGGATATTGATATCTTGGTCGATGAGGACCCTGCTGCTATCATCACATTAAAACAATGTGGGTTATGGAAGTTTTACCGATGTCCACTCATGAGGGCACAACCCAGGCTGCTGAATGCCTTGGTGGATTATTCACACCCTGACGCTGAGGCGTTTATACTAGAGGGGCAGTCATTGAATCCAAATACTGAAGACATATACTTTCTGATTGGCATCTCGAGGAGAGGGGAACTAATCAACTTGCATTCATTTCCCCCCGGGCCCCACAACATCGTCGAGATGATCGGAATGCATTGTGAAGCTGGCACTGAGAAAGTAGGTTCTCAGGTGCCAATCCACAATATCACCAACCTATCATTGAAGGTGATAGTTTTTCTTATTGGGTGGATCACTGGATCCATGGCTTTACATTAGGCCTCCTGGGTGCACATATATTGTGCGATGCAGTGCTTAAATGCAAGAGTATTTGACTGGAGCACGACCATGCTTGACTGGATGAAGAGGCATCTCACAGAGTGTCGAGGGCAGAGTAACAAAAACTTCGGGTTTGGTACCATTTTTTTCTCTTTCTTCTTCTTCGAGAGTACCCAGCCTTAGTTTGCGAGAGACAATGCGGGGGCATGTGGCCTCCTTCCTAGCAGTGTGTAGATGGGTAGCATTGTTATCGCGACAGGGGAGAGGAACGAAAATAGAGGCCTTTGATGATGCATTTTTCAACTAGTGGGAACGACAGATTCCGACGATAGAGGACTACCCCTACGCTGGAATAAACTTTTCCAGGGATCTTGATGTGCTCGTACCTCCTCGCGAGGAGCGAGGAGAGATGGGTATGTGTGTTTTTAAAGTTATTTAATTTTTAGTTTATTTTTATATATATCATTTTTATGTGCATCAGAGTATCTGACAACTATGTATATGTTATGTATAGATGTGAGGCTAGTGTGTCCAACAGACTTCTCGAAGACTAGGCGACATCCTCGACCAAAGGCAGTACCAGTAGCACCTGCCGGACCAGTAGCAACAACAACAGGGGGACCTCCAGTCGAAGAGGCTGAGAGAGTTTTGAGATGGGTGGAGCGGAACCTCGTCGCGCTCACTCGTGCAGTTCCCATGGCCGAGATCGAGGATCTCCCGCCATTGATGCAACTTCACATAGTTGGGGTGCCACAAACTTGGGTCCAACTCTTCCGACGTTTGGCGAATGTCGTTGTTCACTATGGCAGGGCCAATAGGCCTTGTGCTTAGCTAGGATGGATCACTTACATGCCAAGGGAACTCTTTTGTATATGTTTTAGGGCATAAGCCCCATGATGTATACCAGACATATATTTTTTAGGCGTTCGCGCCCACTGATGTACTCTGACATTTTTCGATATATATATATATTTACGTATTTATGTCTTATGGATCACATTTTTTACAAATGTATCTACATGTGTATGTGTGTGCTTCTTTTTATGTGTGTGCAATATGCCAATCTAATACTTGATTAGCTAGAGTATTTGTCATTTGATTTAATCTCCTAGAAACACGGATATACTTAATGTAGTCAAAGCAACGTTCTAAGAGATGTACACTAAGTAATCGTTGATGTAAAGTAGGATCATAAACGCGGTAAACCCCATTTAATTGGGACACAACTAGCTAAGTATATAAGTAGACCTAAAGGTGAGAGATACCAGGCGACAAAGCGTCACGAAGAATCTCTATCACTGCATTGTACTCTACGACATTGTTTGTGGCGTCACCTAGACATATACCTCCAGAAGATAGCAACTGGCCTTGAGGCATGAAAATCACCCAAGCTACGGAAGCAAGCCTCCGAGTGTGTCGTCTAGCGCTGTCCGCAAACCCAATGAACACCTTTGATTCACTTGACATCTACCACAGTGAAAAATATGACATAAATAACGACACGTTCATAAAACAAAAAGACAAAACACTAATTGTATAAAAACTATACATATGTACAAGAAGTCACCCAAGGYGACCCACCTACGAGTAATACTTGAGGTAGAGCCCATTTCTAGGCTCTKCCAAATAATTTCCCTCAAAGTCAATCAAACGATAAGCGCCCTTCTTTAGTACCTCCTTCAYGATGAAAGGTCTGAACCACATGGGTTTGAACTTGCCTGCCCCCAGGGGATCCTTATCTTAGTCATAGACCAGGACAAGGTCGCCTTCGGAGAAAATATGAGGACGAACGGACTGATCATATTGACACTTGAATCATTGCTTGTGAGCCTCGTTGGCCAGGGATGAATCACGTCGTTTCTCATCGAGCTGCTCGAGATATAATAAGTGTTCCTGAGGTAGTGAAGTGCCTGGAAATAACTCTATTGCCAACTTTAGAGATGGGATCTGGCACTCTATTGGCAGGACTGCTTCCAGCCTATAAATGAGTTGAAAAGGTGAGAAACCATTGGAAGTCTTTATAGACGTTCGGTAGGCCCATAATGTCAAGTACAACATCAAATGGAAATTTGACTTGGTAGAATTGATCGTTCGCTATAGAATATTCTTGAGGGACTTATTCACAGCCTCCACCTGACCATTCTCTTGTGGGTAGTAGGGTGATGAATTCTCTTACCTCAACCCAAGATTTGATGTTAACTTAGACATCATTTTATTCTAAAAGTGATTGCCATGGTCAATGACAATCTCCTTTGGGATGTCGAACCTTGCTATTATCTGGTTAAAAAGAAAGAGAGTTGTTGTCTCTCCATCATTATTGAATGTTGGCATAGATTCGACCCACTTTGTGAAGTAGTATACTGCTAGGATGATATAATGATTCCCCCTGGATGAAACCAAGTGGCATGTAGTAAAATCAATCCCCCACTTGGAGAAGGGACAACCAACAATGACGAGAAACATGGGAGCAGGATGTGCCCTCATCTTTCGAGACAAGATCTGACACGGATGACACGTCTTGACCGATTCAACGTAGTATTTGATTAACATTGGCCAAAATTAACCGACTCGTAGAATCTTTTGGGTTGTTTCCAACCCAAACAAATGACCACCACATGCTCCAGTGTGGCAATCATTAAGAACAAGTTATGCTTCTTCGTGAATGAGGCACCGACGAAGGACACAATCTACACCTCGACGATATAGAGTGTCATCGAGTATGAGATTGTTTTGTGCCTGATGGCGTATACGTCGATGCTCATTGCGAGAAGCAGAGGCAGGGAACTTCAAAGTCTGGAGATAGACTAGTATATCTCCATACCAGGGGTCTGAAGATGAAATCAGAAAAATATCTCCTTTAATCGGTGATTCTTCGGGCGTAACATCACCTGACTCGACTAGAATTTCCGAGATAAGTTCTGCAAAGACTAATGACTTTTTGGATTTTGCAGAAACAAAATCCAAGTCAACTTCCTGGAGGATAACAATCCATCTATTGATCTTTTCGATAATGACGCGTCGTGTTAACACGTATTGAGACAGATTCACAATGGCAATGACAGTGGTCTTATGAAGCAGAATATAATGACAGAACTGCTGGACAACATGCACTGCTGCCAATGAAATCTTCTCAACATGGGAGTAGTTGAGTTCTGGTCCAACTAGGCCTTGGCTCAGGTAATAAATCACATGCTCTTCAAGCAGATCGTCCTCTTGAACCAAGACCATACCGATGGTCGACTCTGCAGTGACCAAATACAATCAGAAATATTTATTATAATTAGGAGGTTGGAGCAGAGGGGCATACGTGAGGGCACGCTTCAACGCTTCGAAAGAGTGTTGAGCGGCTTCATCCCAATAGAAAGGGACTCCCTTCTTTAGTAAACGCATGAACCCTTTAGTGATTTCGACATAGTTTGCGATAAAACGTCGAAGAAAGTTCACTTTTCCCTGTAAACTTTGAAGCTGAGGGACTGTGCACGGGGGAGGCAATTGAACTATCACCTCAACCTTTAGAGGATTGACCATGATCCATGTTGTCGACACTATGAAACCTAGAGTACGACCCGACATCACGCATAAACTGTATTTGTTTGGATTCAAACGAAGTTGATAGTAGTGACATTGCTTAAAGATTAGTCGGAGGTGCACGGGATGATCAACTCTCTTACAATATCATGATGCTAAATCATCGAGATAAGCCTCGACTGTATGTCTAAAGTCATGGAAAGAAAAATACATGGCCCACTGAAAGGTGGCTCCATCATTCTTCAGGCCAAAATGCATCTTACGATAAGAAAATGTGCCCCACGGACAAATAAAGTTTGTTTTATGTTGGTCTTCAGGCTTAATCTGTATCTGGTTATATCCCGAAAATCCATCCATGAAAGAAAAGACCTCACAACCTACGCATTCATAGACAATCTGATCAATGAATGTGGTGGGGAAATTATCCTTTGGATAGGCCTTATTCAAATCACGAAATTCCATACACACGTGAATCGTACCGTGTTTTTTGTTGACCCAAATGGGATTTGACACCCATTGAGTCAACTGAACAGGGTAGATGAAATTGGCTTTGAGCAGTTTCTCTACTTCAGCCTTAATAACTTCTGATTTCTGAGGATTCATCAGAAGAAGCTTCTATTGGATCGGCCTAGCATCAGGATAAGTTGTTACCTCATGTTTGATGATTCTTGGATTAATACCTAGCATTTCCTCATAAGACCAGGAAAAAACGTCGTGGAATTCCTTAAATAAATTTGTATAGATCTGAATCTCCTCGGGGAAGCAGTCCTCTCTGACAAAGACATTCTCCACAATGCCGGGGGTTCTGGAGATGTTAATAGGTATTGTTTCAGCGATAGTTTCCATATTTCCCTCACCATAAACTGCGTGCGTAACTGGAGGATTAATAGGACAAGACCTATCTCCAATCATAGTCAAAATGAATTCACCTACCTCTATTCTTCTTAACTCTGGGAGAAAATAAGATCTATGATGGAGATCATCCCAGCTTCGGTTCGGACCAGACAATGCGTCTATAATGGCCTCTTCATAGGGAAAGACCAAGTCTAAAGAATCAGTAGTGGCGAGGGAACCTTGAGCCCAAATAGGCTCGAGAATTGGATCTAACTCTTGTGCGAGAGTCAGATCGGGGTCGGTCAAAGATTGTTGGACAATGTTGTACAAAAATTCTATCACGGACAAGGGCATGGCCATGCCAGGATGCCATGTCCCCTCCATCGAAGCCGATGGGGAAGGAAGAGTCCATGAATCGTTAAAGTAAGTCGTACAGAACGATGACACCTGAAATATTTCAGCTCTAGGCTGGTCGAGGATAGCTGATATCATCTTGACATCGCCAGAAGGAGGCGGGTAATCAAAAGTACCCATCAAAGGCAGGCATAGGCCAACCCCCATGTTGACAATGTCGGGTTGAGGGTTATCAATCATCGAGACCGTGGATGCCCCTGATGAAGGGTCAGGCCTAGAGAAGGAAAATTGGTCAATGGTTACGATTCGACCCTTGTGTGAAAAAAACAAAACCCAAAAAACTGTGGCAACCACTACATGCATTGCATATGTCCAACTCCTTCCTAACAACAAGTTGTAGTCGAGAGGCGCATTGACCACTTCAACTTCGACGCACATGGTCTTCTCTCCCAACTTCACGGGGAAAGAAGGGATGATTCCATGTGGTCTGGAAGAATGATCGTCGAAAGAAGTAAGCAAAGTAGGTGACGAAGACAAAATAGGTTGGCCAATGACATTCCAACATGCCAACGACATCACACTTGTTGAGGCGCCCTCATCAACTGCCGTACAAAAAATATTTCAAGTAAAATATTTCGTGGGGTGAGCCACTACTATTTGAAACACAACGTGGTAAGGGAGACAAGGTTTCAAGTCGGTTGTATCAAGCGTGATCGTTCCTGGATTACAAGTCTCGGAAGATCCCAAGGAAGATAATAGAGCCTTTCTCTGCACAGAGAATATCTGGAGGAACTCCAAAGCAGACATCGCACAAAGGGTTTGTGACAAATCCTCTACCATAGAGTAATTCTGGGCAACTCTCGCGTTTGGATTTTGGGAAGCTTTATTGAATGCCCCTTTCAGGATGTGTGTCATTGTTTCACCCATCGTATTCTCAATCTGGAGAGGAACATATGGGTTTACGACTTCCTTACCCTTCTCAGTAGTTTCTATCATTCCGTAATTGTGTGCCCTAGTCACTATGTAAGCATTACCTTTCATCATATAAATTTCCGCGGTCGAGGGATTAGTAGAAGACAGAGAGGGTCCCTGACTTCCCCCATCTGCGCTCGAAGAGGCTTGAGTCAAATGTTTCCCATGTGGAAATGGGTTCGTTAACAAAACAGGTTGTTGTTGCGCCAATAAATTCTGGGCCTTTGAAAGCCAATGACACAGGTGAGTCGGATGGTATTATGTGCAAAGGTTACATGGATACTTCGAATTTCTCTTTTCTGTGTTTCCCCCGCCAACATTTTTTCTAGGTTTCTTATCCCCCTTACCCTTTTTGTTTTTTTGTTTTTTCTTCCCTTCAGGATACTGTTTGGCCTTTGGGTTCGTCAACTGCACATTGTGTACATTCGACGTTTGAGTAAGGGGAACAACTGAACTAGAGGTTTGGCTGGCCACTATCTCTAGTATCGACAATTTTTGCAATTGATTTGACAGTTGATCAGTGGGATTTTCTTGCATTGAACCAACTATACCATCGACATGTGGTCCAGACTTGTGTCTGGCCTTGTCAAGGAGGGACCGTGGCACATCTGGAAAAAACCATAGATTAAACCAGACTAAGAGTATATCAGTTCAAGTTGTTGAGCTCTCATTATCACCTCTTCCTCTGAAAACACTCTCGACGTTGCTACGTCCTTCGATAACTGAGGTACCAAAGACTTAAGGAACCACTCCAGTGGGAAAGCCGGTGGGACCGATACTTTTATCAAACTCTTCCGATGCCACCATTCTCAGATGTGATCTGAGATATGTTTGACCTTTGTTTGCTCAAAGTTGGCCATCAATTCAGTGTCAACATCATATCTCATAGGTAGTTAAAAAGTGGTTTTAGGAAAACCATTTCCAAATCTCTAAAGTAAGAGTGTCTTGAGTGATTGAGCTTGATGTACCATTTTGCGGCACTCTCAGTAAGAGTGTGTTGAAACATGCACAACTATACAGAGTCATCTCACAACAAGTTCGACGAGCACCATAGGTGAAAATTGGTCACGTGATCGTCTGGATCTTCGTTAGGCTTACCTTCGAACTTAGGAATTTCCGAGGGAAACTTCATCAGCATGGGGATCATGACAAATTGGGTCTTTTAACAACCTTGACAAGTCTGGAAAATGTAATGTCGCCAGAAACGATAGTTTGGGTTGTTGACTATGTACGGGAAGAAAGGAGCTTGGAGTTTGACTGGCACCAGGTTGCCAAGAAAAGTTTGGCTGCTGACCAGGGTTTTGGTAGACACCATGGCCTTGGCCAACATATGGATACTATGTTTTTTGGGACATCATCGACTAACTCCCATAATTTAACGTTGAGGGGTGGGTAGGGATTTCTCCCTGCGTCGTATTCCAAAGATTCTAGAAAAGGTTGCCCCCTATCGATCCGACGGGCATAGGTACTAAGCCTTTCTTAGGGTTCTATTGACCATGGAAGGAGTTTTCCCTAGTTGACATCCCTGAGGAGGGAACTAATCCTTACCACGGATTCCAGATTCCTTGTGAGGAGATGACTCTTGTGTTTTCCCCCTGTGTAGGAATAGTACCTTGTGTTGGAGCCGCCCTTGTTTTTTTTTTCCTAGCACAATTTTCAATTTTTGATACTTGAAATCTAAAGATTGGTTTTCCTTTTCCTTCCGAGATCTTAAGACTCTGAAATCTTGTTGCCTCGACATAAATGTTTTCTACTTTAAAACAGATCCATTTTTGCAAGTATGTTCGCTCTTTTGTTTCATTTCGGGGTCTCGCAGGTCAGATACTTTAAACCTTGAGTTCACACGTCCTGAGTCACAAAATGGAGAAATCATTTTCAATTTCCGCCCAAGACATTAACTAGGGTAAATCTTGTAACTCATAATAGGACGTTGTCAAGAGTTCGCATCTCGGCATTCGTCAAACCCAAGTTTCTGTTCTTACAACCCCGAGAGCCGAGAACGCGATAATTCTTGTGATAACCTTGGTCAAGGATTAAAGGTAAAAAAACTAACCATGGTTAAATTTGGTGCTCGGCATTTCGCCACTCGTCACTTTCTTTCATAAATTTAAGGTGTCTAAAATCCCGACTCACGAGGTTGCAACATGATTATGACAAGATTAATTAGTATCCTAATATAAGATTTTCTTCCCGTATTTTGAGCCTTAATTATCGCCACATCGCGGTATCGCGACTCAGCATACCATTCTCCCAAAAATCTGTGTTCGAATTTCCGAGTCGCGATATGGCGAATAAATTAATTATGCAATTAATAACGCTCCAAACCATGATTACTATTAATTGAATCCAAGTCGGTCCTCGCAGTCTCGCGAGTTGAAGAGTCAAAATATTAAAAGGAAATTCACGATGCAGCGAACAACGAGGAAATTTAAGTCGCTAAGATTTGAAATTTTAAATTAAAACGAGATACGTCCCGCTCATCGAGGTTTGCACATTTCCCGAGGTAACTTTTTACTCACCATACTCC
>JZKD02S1812947.1:40982-51468 GCA_000966675.3 Picea glauca
GACAATGCCTCCAAAGAATCCATCCACCAGGAAACTACCACGGGCGCCAAATCTGCAAGAATCGGAAATAGGAGAAGGCTCCTCCCCAACAGTTGCAAGACAATTAGAATTCGCTCCTAAGTCGGTGTCCGTCATCAAGGCGATCACCAAGGAGCCCTTTGTCCAGCCCCCATCTTTCGAGGATACAGAGGCAAGCATTGGAGCAAAGACAACTTTTCCTCGCTGGGAAGAAGTCTTCAAGAAGATTAAGAAATAAGAACCCCTCGAATATACTCTGCACAACGACCCTGATACAAGGAAGATCGATGACGAGGTCCTCCCAAATATTCACAGGGATTATTTTCACATGGTGGCAAGCCGATCTCTGGCTTTCCCTTGCGTGGAGCTCTTAAAGTGGCTCATTGATCACACCGATGCACATAAATGTTTGATTAATGATGACGATGGTGAATGCGTCGGGGTTTTCCTGCCATCAACAGTTCATAAATACTTCAAACTCAATGATTCTAGAGAAAAGTTGAGCACTGATTTCATGCTGAGTTTCTATGCCTCTCACGACACTAGCAAAATCATGGCATCCTGGTGGAGGGAAGAAAATAAATTCATGAACCGAACTTCTGGCTGGTACCTGACGGTCAATCTCAGGGAACCATACGCCTATCTCACGACCCTTCTTTGCAGATTGCATGGGGAGAAAGACTACTCCCGATTTTTAGAAGCTTTAATGCCTCTAGATTTTACAGTCGCCATTTCAGGCACTGGTTTCAATTGGGGTGATATCATCTCTAAACAGTTGATCACTTGCATAAAACAGGCCCAGGCGCCAAAGGAGGGAGATACCCCCACCTTCTACATGGCTTTGTATCTAATGGACGTCATCTGCGCCAGGAATGCTTTTGTCGGGATGAACTTGAATTGGAACCCTTTGGAGCTCACAATCCATGTATACTACAACATCTTGTGGGAAAAAAGGTACAAGAAATTATATGTTGTTATCTTCGATCAGTTTATTGTGCCCATTTACTTCTTTCTCTTTAAGAAAGAATGCCCTAGATTATCAGGCGAAGCAAATAAGGTCATAGTTAAAATTGGTCACTGGTATTTGGATGAATGAGAAACCTACATCAGGATTTTCGGTGCCAAGGGGAACCACATTTATTGCCCATTTATGTTCCCGACCGGCTAGTGTTAGGAGAAATATGCTACGAACCATCATACAAGGTTACAATGCAACTTTAGTAAAAGACAAGAAGCAGGATTTCATACTGTATGAGTTTCATATCGTCTTCTGCATGGTCAAAGACACCACGCATGCTAAACAACTTGGGCTAGGTCAATTGGAATTTTGGTTCCAAACTGGCCGATTTTGCAAACACGATCCCAAGGGATTGGTCCTACAACACGCGTCACAGGTATCATCCTATTGGCCTTATGCCCACGATCAGTTTGAGGATGAATTTTTCACCGAGAACGCCCAAGACTGGGATATGGTGGCAGCCAGGAAGGCTGATCCTAGAGGAACCAGGTTTACATTTATGATCTATGAAGAGGAGTCCATGTTTTTGGAGCAAGTAGTTCAAGAAGTTGGCCGATGCCCTGAAGCAACAATAGCATATGAATTGGAGGAAGAAACAAATGATCTCCAAGAATACATTGAGATCGCAAAATCTCATTAGGGATCCCTGGTACAAATCAGAGATTTCCTTGAAGATCAAACGACTCAAGAGAGTGGCACACTTTTATACCAGCAAGCTCAACTACTAATGAAATAGATGCAGGATAACCCGCATCTTGGCATAAGTCCCAGGATTTCAACTACCATCCGAAGTGTCCTGACATAACCAAGCGATCCTGGTCTCACAGTCACCAATGGCACCAATGGGTCGGACAATCCCGAATCTATGATATCGCCAATTGATCCCTCGGAAGAAGGAACAACTCATACAGAGACGGGTCGGGTGTCGATAGAAACACAAGAGCCCAACACCTTGAGCACGCTTATACACATATATAATGACCACGAGAGCATGGAGCCCTCTCGTGGTACCTCGATGTGCATCCAAGAAGAAGAAGGTCCCAAAAATACCCCTTCCCCAAGTTCCGAAAATGTCTCTTCTACTGGGCCCGGGGTTTAGGACCAGGGAATCCCACATAAAGAAGCTGAAGTTGAAGGTAATCTTAATACAGGAAGTTTCGATGAACCCGAAATAGATGTAGTCCCGAGTGACGAGCCTTCACAGAAGGAAATCAACAGTTCTGCAATCAATGAGTAAGTAAGTGACAAGTCTATGCCTGACACCTCTATCCTGCTCAATACCTAAATCCTTGGTGAGAAACAAGTAGAAGTTGGATCTACAAGGCAGAATGAAGAAGTTCAAGAGCCCACTCTCAAACAAATATACACTACGAGAAGCTTGGGAAACAATCTCACATGGGGTGATCAACAAATACCAGACCCAGTAGATGAGGTCACAGACATATACGTGATATCCTATGATCATAAGAGAAAGGCTATCGTACAGAGGACTGTAAAGAAGAGAAGAATCACCCTGGATCAGTCCATCATAGTCGTCACTGAGGAGAAGTTAATCGATACAGCAGATGCCCATACATCTGAGATGATTGGTGTGGGAAAATCCCTCTCAGAGGCTGCCTAGGATAGAGCCAGGAGAGATGAAAAAGAACATGCCGCTGCCCAAAAGGAGCTCGAACACTTACGCAATCTTGCCGATTACTATAAGGGTGCTACACAGATAGCTTTGTATTTAAAAAATGAGTTCGGTAAATTTTACGATGAGTTCAATAAGGAAAGACACCTGTTAATCTCGAATATAATCAAATTCTAGGAAGACACTCATGGCACTCGCAACATGTAAGGAAATGGAGCGATGGTATGAGAAGGCACAATAGGCAGTGGAGAGGCTCGAGTTTATTGAGGCAGTCCAGAAAGGCCTAGAAAAGGAAGACTATGACATTTGGCTAGTAAGTAAAAGCAGTCTCAATCGCATGAAGCAATCAGTCGAATACTGGGCCAAAATGTCTCAAATCCCACACGAAGAAATCCAAGAAGAATGGGCCAGATGTCAGAAGAACTGGGATAAATCAATAAAATAATGAAAGACATCGGACTCCCCGAGTATGGCACCCCTGATATGTTTATCAACCTAAGCGAAATAATCAAGCTGTGCGCCGAACAAGATGCATTATGGGCCAAATAATGCATAAGGGTCACTGATGAAAATCCAGGGAAAGTACAACAGTTCACAGGACATCCAATCAAAGCCAGAACCATGCTTCAGAAATTGAACTTCAGCCTCGCAAACTATCGGGTGCACGCAACAGACATTAGGGGAATATATGCGGCTCCAATGGAACATCATAGATTTCCATGGGCCAACACCTGTGAAGAACTCTTTATCAGATGGTTTGATTATGAAAGAGCCCACCCTTTTCAAGAAACAACTCGGGTGGACTGTTGAAAGAATGTTAGATGATAATGCCACGTGGTGATTTTTTGATTAGCTCAAATTATATTTTACTTTTAATTACTGTTAAGACTTTATATTATAAATAGGGACATTGACTGATGGTCAAAAGGTCGATGGTTGTTGTAAGAACGCTTTTTCTTTTGGTTGTTGATAATTATTTTGAGACTGCTATGAATTAAGAAGCCCTTCTAGACCAAAGACAAGCTATGTTTTTCATCATATGTGTGTGATTGGAGTTGGAGAAGAATTACTTCCTTTCCTATTCCATGAATGTTGCAGTAAATGAGTAAGAGAAATTAATTCTATTGTCAAGTTATCTGGTGCAATGTTTTGATGTTCTTTGCTTTAAATGATGAAAGTAAATCGTTGTGCTTCTATGTGATGAATGTCTTGGTAGATGAATTATTTTTCTTACTATGATCTTGATTACATATGTGTTTCTTTTCTTTACGCTAAGTAGTTTACCTCAGCCATGTGATGAATTTCTTGGTATATGAATTATTTCGCTTGCCATGATCTTGATTACATATACGTTTTCTTTCTGTTAAGTAGTTTTCTCAGACAATAGTCGGATGCTCGTTCGGTTAGAGTATTAGTGCTAGGCCCTTTGGCATAAGATCGTTGTCTGCATGCTCGAGTAGCGGGTTATCCAAAGCTCGACCCCTTCCCAATAGTTAAAAAAAACTTTTGTCCTATCTTTTCCAAGTTGGTTTATACTGGCTTGCATATCTCGTACCAGCCCCATCTAAGAGAGAATATAGAGAAGAACTATCCTAAGTGAAGGAAGGGCCTTCACCCGAAAACATAAAATCTCATTGATAATTTGGCCATATCGTAAGATCTGGAGAACCATTCCACTCCAAACACCGTAGAGTCTAATTGGCCTCAGTGGCGGGTTTGGTTCCTGCTGTTGATTCAGGGGATTTAGGCCCCATCAACAGAATTGGTGCTAGAAGGAGGGCCTGAGAATGAATTGCTGGATATGCAAGTTTCCTGACATTTCTAACAACCTATAGATTCGTAAAGACCCATGTGCATGGCTAGTCATCCAACAGAAAGCCCAACTTTACTGAGTACTCCCGAAGTGGATAACTCACCCCACTTCGAGGAAGGATATCTTCACCCTGAAATACCTTACGCTCTCCCTCACGAGGAGGTGAATTAGTTTAGAAGGATTACCAGAGCCTACGCTCAGAAAATTGACATGTTTCCCTTTACCCCCATCCTCCCTCGAAGAAAACAACAAAGAAGACTAGTAGTCAGCACTCCCGACGAAGTTTTCATACATTTCGTCGAATACTTAATAGATTTTGCGATCACCAAAATCCAAGAACCTCTTGATCTCATATCCGAGATGCCAGCCAACGACATCTACGAACCTAACGAACTTTCAGAAGAGGAAGATCCTGAATCTGACTCCAAAGATATGGAAGGGGACAATGGTCGTGAGGAGGAGAGAGAAGTTCCACTTCAAGACAACTAACCTTGGTTGACTGGGGACACCATGGCCGTCCCAGGACGAGTACACAATCTCCCTTGGCACCTAGAAAATTTTCTCCCTAAGTATGATCCTGAAACCTCAGGATTGCCTGATGATCATATAAATAAATTCATACTCGTGATTAGGCTTATGAATGTTCAACATGAAGACGCAGTATGCAGACTCTTCCCCTACACATTTGAGAACTCAACTTCCACATGGTATTTTAATTTTCCAGTAGGATCCATAACCAGCTGGACTAAGTTCCAAAAGGATTTCCTAGACAAATTCGCCGAAGAAACTACCACATGAGCCGTTATGGCGAATTATTCGCAGCCACCATGACCCCAAAATAAAGGGTCAAAGATTTCAATCAAAGATTCACTACTATTCTAAACAAGTTTTAGCCTGTGGTGAAACCTACTCAAGAGTTGCAAATCGAGGTCTATGCCAATGCACTTTCGGCCTCTATTTCAATGTTCGTTAAGAGGGCCACTAAGGAAACCCTCATAGAGAATTTCGAAGAGGCTAAGATGATAGAGTTCCAGATGAAAGGATGTAAAGAAGGCTAGGCCTCTCTAGTGAGAAAAAAAAGCCAGCCCCCTCCTAGGAGAGGAATCCTCTTGACTAGACCGTCGTGGAAGCCAACTGAACCAACTCTCAATAAAGGTAATGGGGATATAGAATACCTACAACACATGGTCAAGAAACTATCAAATGAGATTATAGATATGAAAAGAAATGCAGGCGAGGGAAACCAAATCCAAAGACCCTATAAGCCTTTCTTTAAAATAAACCAACCTTTCAAAGCAATTGAACCTCCCCCAGCCAACCTAAACATTGATCTAGGGAATGTCACATCTGATTCTTTATGTACTTACCACCAAGAGAACTACTCAGAAAGGGAATGCCCTCAGTGGGTCCATGCCATGAATTTAATGGCCAATCATTTTCTAGACGAAGTCTCTCTGACCGAACCATCCAACAATTCGGCCTTTAATATTTCCGATCAGGAAGAGGCTGACCGACCACAAGACATGGCCATGCTAATATGGGATCCCGACGTGATCGTGTCTTCGGATGATCTATTTAAATCTCAGGGACCACCCGCAGAGATATCGATGATACATACACATAGTAAGGGTCAACCCGGACCAAAGGATACCGATGCCACCCGTGCCTCACAAAGTAAATTAACTCCCGATCGCTCGAGAATACCTTTCTCTCCCAGTAACAAACCTATAAGTACCCATACTCATGATTCTCCTAAATTAGATTACAATGTAGTAGAATATTTGAAGAAGATGAAAGCTAATGTATCGGTTATGGACATATGTAGAATCCCTCAGCAGAAAGACCTTCTGTTGCAAGCTCTAAGTTTGGTAAAAAACCCGACCATCGACGATGGTCAAGAGAAGAATCTTCCCCCTACAGATTTGGCAAGCAAACCAACGATAAACACCTACTCAGAAGGTAGGAAGGAGAGGCCTTTTGTACCACCTTTCCTTTTAACGTTCGAAGTCTTCAACATGAATCTCCACAATTGTCTGTTAGACTCTGGGGTGTGTTCTAATGTCATGCCATTGGCCATTTGTAACAAATTAGGTGTTGTCCCTCTAAAAAGTGATAAGCATGTCATACAACTAGACAGGACCCAGGTCAAGGTCATGGAGGAACTCAAAGAGGTGATGATCAGGATAACCACTCATCCTAATTTTGTGCAGGTGATTGACATCATTGTGGTGGATATCCCTGAGGCATATGGGCTATTATTGAGCCGAGATTGGTCCGAAAAAATAAACAGATACTTTAGCACAGACTGGGCACACCTTTGGCTACTGCTGAAGGGATACAAGAACATAATCATAATCGATAGGGAAAGATACCTGAAACATACGGTCACTGACCTGGAAACCCCGAATGAACCAACCTCTACCGATTTTCCCATACTAGGGAACTATTCTTGTGATTCTCACTTTGAAAATTTTTCTCCTCTCTTGTCTGATGTTTCACTTACTCAAAACTCCGAAATGACTTTTCAAGAAGAATTCTTGATGCCAATGGAAGATTCTCTCTTTTTTCAAAACCTACTGTTAGGTCTTCCGGAAGAAAAGATCAAAGAGCGGAACACTGATTGGGATAGAAATCGTCGCGCAAAAATTTGGACCCTTTATTTTGTTGGATCCAAGTCACAAGAGGGTTCGGGAGTAGGGTGCATCCTCATCGATCAAAAGGGTAAACACCATTTCTTGTCTTGTAGACTAGAATTTGAGTGCACCAACAACATTGTCGAGTATGAAGCCTTGGTACAAGGGTTAAAGAAGGCCATAAATCTTAATGTCAAGGAATTAAAGGTGTTCAGAGACTCATAAATCATCATTAGACAAGTGAGAAACACTATACAATGCAACTCCCCTCATCTTAAGAACTACCAACAGGAGGTGCAGAGGTAGATAGAATGCTTTGAAGATTTCAATATCATCATGGTCCCCAGAGCGAAGAATATCCTTGTTGACTCCTTAGCCACCACTGCTTCAAGACTCTCGCCTTTAGAAGATTACGAAGCCTCCCAATTCACTGTATAACTTCTCTACAAGCCATCGATACCTAATAATTTTTCTAATTGGAAAATATTTGAGGGGAATGAACAGATCATAAGCTTCTTGACTAATCAATACAACTTCAGAGACCTCCTATAGACAATGAAGAGTTCCAAGAACAACTAATGGAAACAATTCCAAAATGGATAGCGAATCTAGAGAATTTGTTTGATCTAAAGGAACGATTCAAAGGACCTAAAAACACAAAGACTGGTAGCTCTTGTCCCCTCCACGAAACTGTAAATCTTGGAACCCCAGAGAACCCAAAGTATGTAAACCTTGGGAAAACGATATATAAAGAGGTGAGGAAAGCCTACCTCAAATTATTCAGACAATACCAGGATGTGTTCTCTTGGTCCTATAAAGATTTGAAAACGTATGATACCTGCATCATTCAACACACCATCCCATTGAAACCCGAAATCAAACCTTTTCAACAGAAGCTCAAGAAGTACCACCCATCCTTGGAACCCCTCATGTATCAAGAGTTAAGGAAGCTTTTAGATGCGAAGATAATTTTCCAAGTTAGACATTCCACTTGGGTAGCAAACCTTGTTCTAGTAAGTAAAATGTTAGGAGAAATCCGATTATGCATAGACTTTCAGAATCTCAATGAAGCTTAAAAAAAGGACAATTATCCCGTCTCGCCGATGGAGCAACTCCTACAGACCGTGTCGAGCTCAGAAATTTTCACCCTTCTAGATGGTTTCTCAGGATACAACCAAGTGTTGGTTTTAGAGGAAGACCGATTAAAAACTACCTTCCAGACCAAATGGGGAACCTTCGCTTATAAATGCATGCCTTTCAGCTTGATTAATGTAGGAGTGATATTTCAAAGGGCAATGGACGTGGCATTTTTGGGACTGATAAATAAGTGTGTGGTAGTATATTTAGATGACGTAACGGTGTATTCGAAGAATAGAGAAGAACACATCCAACACTTAACTCAGATTTTTGAAAGATGCCGAAAATACGGCATATCACTCAATACTAAGAAAACTATCTTCGGTGTTGAAGAAGGTAAGTTGTTAGGTCATATTATATCTCAAGCGGGAATTTGCATAGACCTATAAAGGATTAAATCCATATCTCAACTCCTGCTACCCCATAACAAGAAAGCTATGCTGTCTTTTTTCGGGCAAATTAATTTCGTAAGGAAATTCACCCCCGACTTCGCCGAAATCATCAAACCCTTACAAAAAATGATTCACAAATATTTCGAGTTTAAGTGGGATGATGACCGAAAAGATGCTTTCAACAATATCAAAGCTTCCATATCCTGGGCCCCGGTATTGCGAAGTCCCGATTTCACCAGAGACTTTAACCTTTATACTTTCGCCTCTGACCAATCGCTAATTGCGGTTTTGACTCAGAAGGACGACGACAACAATGGAGCCCCAGTGTCATTTATGAGCACCAACCTTCAAGGAGTTGAGCTCAATTACCCCGCCGTAGACAAGCAGGCCTATGTGGTCTACAAAGCAGTAAAACATTTTAGGTCGTACATCCTCAAGAATCACACCAAGGTGATTTTGCCACACCTCACAGTCCTATCCTTGTTTACCCAACAAGAAATGGGAGAAAGAAGAGGGAACTGGATGGCGGTAGTCCAAGAATTTGATCTAGATATAAAACCCTCCAAGCTAGTAAAAGGACAAGGTTTGTGCAAGCTCGTAGTCGAAGCTCAAGATCAAGAAAACCAAGATCCGGGGTGGGATAATGAAATAACACTGTGGTGTGGTGAAGCAACATACATTTCCCCAGGACCAGACTCCTGGTACAAAAATTTGGCTCATCTATTACATCACGAGACTTGTCCCGAAAACCTCAACCCAAGAGAAAGGAGAGCCCTCCGATTAAAATCCGCACAATATCACCTCATAAATTCGATACTCTTCCAGATCAACTATGATGGAGTATTACTGAGGTGTCTCGAACGCGAAGACGTCGATAAAGTGTTGAAAGAACTCCATGATGGACTCGTTGGGGGACATTTTGTAGGAAACACCACCACTCATAAGGTTTTGAGAGCTGGCTATTATTGGCCCACTTTGTTCAAAGATGCTCATGCTTATGCTAGGAATTGTAAGACTTGTCAAATAAGTGCTGGAAAGGAGAGAAGGGAAACAATCCCACTTCAACCTGTAACCGTCTCTAGACCTTTTGAGCAGTGGGGGTTGGATATCATAGGATAAATTATGCCCAACTCTTTGAAATTGCACAAGTATATTCTTACTGCCACTGACTATTTCACAAAGCAGGCATAAGCCATTCCTCTGACCCATGTAAATGAGAAAATAGTCATCCAATTTATAGAACAACAACTAACTACAAGGTTTGGCGTTCCTTCTGTTCTGGTATTTGATAATGTAGCCTACTTCTCCTCTACCCTATTGGCAGAGTTCACTCTGAACAAAGGAATCATAATCAAGTACTCTGCAAATTATTACCCGCAGGGAAACGGTGTGGCGGAATCAACCAATAAGAATCTGGTAAGGATACTAAAGAAGACGGTTGTAGATAACCATAGAAACTTGCATAACTAACTCCATAATTCCCTATGGGCTGATAGGGTCACACCCAAAGAAGCTATAGGGAATTCCCCGTACTTTTTGGTCTACGAACATGAATCCATCCTCCCAAACGGGCTTTACTTGCCATCTCTCCAATTGGCCCAAGATTCTAACGAAGAACCATCCTCGACCATGCAACAAAGAATCAACACCCTGCTTATGATGGAAGAAGAGAGAGAAAAGGCTAAGTCAAAATTTTTGGCTCATTAATAGATAGTGAAAAGATGGTTCGATAAGCATAAAGTTAAGGAAAAGAACTTTGAAGTAGGAGATTTAGTCTTGAAGTGGGACAGGGCAAATGAACCCAAAGGGAAACATTCCAAGTTTTAGAACCGATGGCTTGGA
>JZKD02S1812947.1:52304-69569 GCA_000966675.3 Picea glauca
TATATATATGTATAACTTCAGGTTAATACAGTTAAAAGGAGCATCAGAGATATCTGCTGCATGGAACACAAATTTTGGGTTCGCCTAGTGAATCACTATTTGTTGAGTGCTCAACACACCCTAAAAGTTCTATGACCATTTCCTTTTGGGTACCACCTTGTTTTCCACCTTTGATTGTTCTTGCCTTGGTCTAAGACTGATAATCCACTTATCTTATATGTTTTGAATGATCTTAAGAGGCACAACGACTACTCAAGGAATCAACGACCCTGAATTTTCCCGACTCCCTAGAGAAGTTCAGCATTGACGAAAGATTAAGGTGGCGAAAATCATTTTGAGAAGTCAAAGTAGCTGAGTACCGACCTTCGTCAACGTCGGATGATAGTAGTGTTTCTTTCCTACAAACAACCTTCGAAAATATTTCGCCGAAGGCCGATCCTTTTGGCTTCGGCAAATAAGTGTAATCTTGAGTGCCTCACAAAAGAGGTGTTCCACTGCCGACTGCCGACGCTCGAAATGTTCCCTTAATTACCAATCCAATTGTCATCGGTATCGAGAGTTTTATCAAGAAGATAGAAGTATTGATAAACCATCTAAATAGTAGTCGATTCTTGATATTTATGAAGGTAAGACGTGGCGTGACGTTTAACCCCCAGCTCTGTTAAGTACTCAACATTCAAATCTTTAGTTAATTCGTAGATCACGCATTAGTTACTAGCTCGTGCATGAATCAAAAGGGAATCGTTAAACTCACCGATACAATTCATCTCCATCCGCGCCTCTGCCGTCAACCAATTAAGTTTCAGTGACATAAATCCGATAGCGGTTTATTTTGAAATCTTCATTTATCACCCGTATTAACTAATTGATATGACTGGTAGTATCTCCCAGTTATATTCTTTCGATTCATTTTATGTGATCCCACTCTGTGCGGCAAGGAATTCAGAACAAACAGGAGAACGAAGCCACCAGTCTAGAGGAAGCATCTAAAGTCCAATGAGTATTAAACATTTATCTTAGAAAGAATTATAGGGACAGTGCCTCCAAAGAAGCCATCCACTAGGAAATCACCACGGGCACCAAAGATGCAAGAATCAGAAATAGGAGAAGGCTCCTCCCCAGCAATTTCAAGACAATTATAATTCGCTCCTAAGTCAGTGTCCATCATCAAGGCCATCACCAAGGAGCCCTTTGTCCAGCCCCCAGTTTTCGGGGATACAGAGGCAAGCATTGGAGCAAAGACAACTTTTCCTCACTAGGAAGAAGTCTTCAAGAAGATTAAGAAAGAAGAACCCCTCGAATATACTCCGCATAGTGACCCTGATACAAGGAAGCTCGATGACGAGGTCCTCCCAAATATTCATAGGGCTTATCTGCACATGGTGGAAAGTTGGTCTCCGGTTTTCCCTTGCGTCGATCTCTTAAAGTGGTGATTGATCACACTGATGCACATAAATGTTTGATGAATGATGACGATGGCGAATGTGTCGAGGTTTTCCGGCCATCAGAAGTTGAAAAATACTACAAACTCAATGAGTCTGGAGAAACGTTGAGCACTGATTTCATGTTGAGTTTCTATGCCTCTCACGACACTAGAAAAATCATGGCATCATGGTGGAGGGAAGACAAGAAATTCATGAACCAAACTTTTGGCTTATACCCGATGGTCAATCTCAGGGAACCAAACGCCTATCTCATGGCCCTTCTCTGCATATTGCATGGGGAGAAAGACTGCTCCCGGTTTTCGGAAGCTTGGATGCCTCTGGCTTTTACAGTTGCCATTTTAGGCACCGGTTTCAATTGGGGTGCTATTATCTCTAAACAGTTGAGCACCTACATAAAACAGGTCTAGGTGCCAAAGGAGGGAGATACCCCTGCCTTCTACATGGCTTTGTATCTACTAGACATCATCTACGCCAGGAACGCTTTTGCTAGGATGAACTTGAATTGGCACCCTTCGGAGCTTGCAGTCCATGTATACTACAACATCTTATGGGAAAACAGGTACACAAAATTCTATGTTGTTATCTGTGATCAGTTTATTGCACCCATTTACTTCTTGCTCTTTAAGAAAGAATGCCCTAGATTATCAAGCGAAGTAAATAAGGTCATAGTTAAAATTGGTCAATGGTATTTGGATGAACGAGAGACCTACATTAGGATTTTCGGCGCTACAGGGGCACCACATTTATTGCCCGTTTATGTTCCCACAGTACCGAATGAATGAAGAGTTTTTCCCAGTACCAGATAAGCATAGAGGTGAACATTGTTTACAGTACTGGATGAACCCATACCTTCTCCCACAATACTAGATGAGCACAGAGGAAAACATTTTTGCAGTACTGGATGAACGCAGAGATGTTATCCAATACCATATCATCACAAAATTGTATTCTGGTACTCAAGGAGAATTGGATAAGGTACCTAGTGATGGTGCTCTGTAGACTGGAACTTTGTAGGCTACACTTTGTATAATTTGTTGTTGTTTTCTGATGCTATGGAAGAGGACCTGTGATTCAATTCTATTGGAAGACCATTTAGGTGAAACAAATATCAACACTTGATACAGGAACTCTGAATTTGTAGCGAAAGTGTCAAAAAATAAGGCAAAATATTTCAATGACTGGGCCCAAAGATCTGTAACAAGAAGGTACTCTGTAGATTGAAAAACCTCATGTTGAGCTTCATAATCCTCCTCGTTTTGGAACCAATATGACCACTACACCTTTTGCCTCTTCCTTTTTATTACAAAAATAATAATCCTAAATACTACTTTTCTGTGTATTTTTCTCGAGCCCAGATTAGTTAATGCTCACCGGTGTTTTCAGTTTTAAAGAGTCTAAAAAATTTAAAGAAAACTCCATCTACTGTCCCATGGATTTTTCTCGAGCCCGTGCCAGTTCTTGCTCGCTGGTGTTTTCACTTTTTAGGAGTTTGAAAAACTTAAAGAAAACTCCATCTACTATCCCATGGATTTTTCTGGAGCCCGGGCCAGTTCGTGCTCATTGGTGTTTTCAATTTTTATGAGTCTGAAAAACTTAAAGAAAACTCCAAATAGTCTACCAGGGATGGATAAAGGCTAGACCTACACCTGGCATATGTCCTCCTTATTCATTTATCTACATGAGAACACAATATACTCTTTTTTTATTAGTAACACCAAAATTTCTATCTAATGACACACCTATTTACAAATATGTACAGAGCCAAATTAATTCACAAAATCAAACTTACTGTGGTGGATCAACAGGATGAGAAACCCCCTTTCTTACCAATTGCACTTCATAATTCTGAAGAACATGTATGAAAAAATCCTCTTTGGATAAAGGCTTATGATAAACCATCAATTGATGTCCATTCACGACAAAGGAAGTATGATTCTCATTAATAGTATTTATCTTAATTGAACCATTGTCATAAACTGTATCAAATTCATAAGGTCCCAACCATCTAGTAGAAAATTTACCTTTAAAACTCTTGAACCTACTATCATATAGTAGGGCCCAATAACCTGACTGAAAAAACTTCTTCTTAATGTATTTGTCATTCCATTTAGTCCTATGTTCTTGTATAAGGGTGGTCCTTTGAAGAGCATCTTGTCTGATATCGTCAAGCTAATTCAACTGTAATAGCCTCTTTTTTTTAGCCTCATCTAGATCCATCCCTAGTTGCATGGAAGTCCTGAAGGTTTTCACTTGAAATTCTATGGGAAGCAACACCTGCTTCCCATATACCAACTCATAAGGTGTATGGCCTGTTGTTTTTCTCCAAGCTATCCTATAGGCCCATAAGGCCTCAGGCAGCCTATCAACCCAGTCTTTGTGATGCAGCTGAACAGTCTTGGTAAGAATATCCTCTATCACCTTGTTAGTTGATTCTACTTGCCCATTTGTTTGAGGGTGATAAGGTGAATATTTTTTATGCTTGATTTTATACTGTTCAGCAAGAGCTTTGACCAAATTGGAGGTGAATTGGGTTCCTTGGTCAATTACTATTTCTCGAGGTACACCGAAGCGAATAAATATTTATTCAAAGAGAAAGTCTAAAAAAAAATGTTCATTAGCAGAATATAAAGCTCTAACTTCAACCCATTTGGTCACATAATCTGTGCAGACCAAGATGTACTTCTTCCTTCGAGACATAGGGTTAATGGGTCCTACAAAATCCAAAGCCCATTTTTCAAAGGGTTAAATTACTACCTGATCTTGGAGGGGTATCTCATCAACTGTAGTAGGTTTTCCCATCCTTTGAAAATCATCATAGCCGGCCACATACTTCTTTGCATCTTTGAAAATAGTTGGCCAATAGTAGCCATATTGTAAGATCTTGTATGTTGTCTTTTTATCAGAAAAATGGCCTCCACATGGACCATCATGATAGGATTTGAAGATATCATGCATATTATCCTCTCAGACACACCTTCTGATTACCAAATCAAGCCCAGTTTGATATAAACAATCATCATGCTACATGTAATTGGAACTTATCTAGATGATTCTCTATTTTTCCTCAGGAGGATAGATTTCGAGGTAGCTTTCCTATTACAAGATATTTTTCTACATCGAGATACCAATGAATGCAAGTAGAAATAGAAAATGTATTCTCATATGGAAAATCGTCATCTACTGGAATATTATCACCTATATGAATGAGTCTAGACAAGAAGTCAACAACTAAATTATCTTTTCCATGCCTATCAATAATGGTGATATTGAATTCTTGTAGTAATAACAACCATCTAGTCACTCTAGCATTTGTAATGGGTTTGTTCATAAAAAATATGATGGATGAATGGTCGATATGTACAAAATATTCATACCCTGTTATGTAGCGTCTAAACTTGTTAATGGCATGTACTACTGAAAATAATTCTTTTTCGGTTACAGTGTAATTTACTTCAGTAGGTGAAATATTCTTGCTGACAAAGTATATATCATATGGAATCTGGCCTTCCCTTTCTCCTAAAACAACCCCCAAAGATGTATCTGAGGCATCCGTGAAAATATGAAAAGGAAGAGATCATTTTGGTCCTCTCAAAACAGGGGCACTTGAAATCTTTTCTTTTAAAATTTCAAAGGAGATTTGACATTGTTCATTCCAACAAAATTCAACCTCTTTTGCTAAAAGTTTGAACAGTGGGGTAGCTAGGTTTGTAAAACTATGGATGAACCTACTATAGTAACCAACATGCCCTAAAAATCTTCTGACTTCTTTCTATGAGCTAGGGATTTTGATTTGAGAAATGATGTCAATCTTGGTAGGGGCTACCCTTATTCCAGTACCAGAGATGTGATGACCTAAAAAAATTCCTTCAGTGAGCATCATTCTATATTTTTCATGACTGAGGGAAAGGTTGGTTTCTTTACACCTAATCGATACTTTCTCTTAATTGTCCAATGCCCGCTGGAAGTCATCCCCATATACTGTGAAGTCATCCATGTAGACCTCTACACAGTCATGGTTCAAATCAAAGAAAATGGCCAAGACATCCCTTTGAAAGGTAGCAGGGGCATTACACAAACCAAAAGGAAGAACCCTATAGGCACAGGTACCCCATGGGAATGTAAATGTGGTTTTTTCCTAATCTTCTGGTGAAATTTGGATATGATTGTAACCACTAAAACCATCCAAGAAATAAAAATACCTCTTCCCAGAAAAAGTGTCCAAGACCTGGTTTATGAAAGGAAAAGGAAAGTAATCTCTGTAGGTAGCCTTATTCAATTCTCGAATGTAACACACCCACTTCGGAATTCATAATTTTTTGGCCTTTTTCTTCTTTTCACCGAGGAACAAAATTCCCCGAATTCCTATGGTGCCTAATATAGTTCCTACCATCCCTTATCCTTACCCATGTGATCGTGGGTCATGACCACAGGCCTTACCGGAGTGGTACTTTCGACTTTCGTGATTCGGAAAATTGCGCTGCATGCGATCCCCTGCTCTCTTATCTTTCGAAGTGACGAAATCTGAAGGGGACCAACAATTTGTCATAACTAATTTTTTTTTTCTTCGGATTTAAAAACATGGCACTCCACCTTTTGGGGTTTACTCCATCGATATTTTGGGATGTGCGACGACATGAGGTCTCGCACCCGGGTTTCCCGGGAGCCGAAACTTCGAAACACCAAGCTCTAACCTGTTTCACTATTTCAGGGTTTCCTCCATCAATATTTTGGGATGTGCGACGACAGGAGGTCTCACACCTGGGTCTTCCGGGAGCCAATACTCTGAAACACCAAACTCTAACATGCTCCACTATTTCGGGAATTTATCCATCGGGATTTTGGGATTTGCGAGTACAAGGGATCTCGCCCTTGGATATTTCGGATGCCGAAACACCGAAATATCGTGATTTAGCCATACGTTGTTATTTCGATATTTCGCATGTCGGGATTTTGGGACTTGTGAGTGCAAGAGAGCTCGCCCTTGGGTTTCTTGGATACTGAAAACTCCAAAATACCAACTCTTACACCTACTCATCTTATTTCAGGGTTTCTTTCATCGGGGTTTCGGAAGTCGGGATTTCGGGACTTGAAAGTACAAGGAAACTCGTACTCAGGTACCCCGGGTGCTGAAACACCAAAATATCCTAACCCATCCACGCGCTGTCATTTTAGGATTTCGCGATTCGAGGTTTCGGGACTGGAGAGTACAAGGGAACTTACCCTTAGGTATCCCGGGTGCCGAAACACCGAAACATCAAGACTCAAATCCACATTAGACCATTTTGGGGTTTTGCTAATCAGGATTTCGAGACTGGGGAGTACAAGGGACTCACCTCTAGATATCCTGAGTACCGAAACTCCGAAAACTCATAACTTACCCACACGCTAGCATTTAGGGATTTCATATGTCGGGATTTTGCGAGTCGTGAGGACAAGGGTTTTTACCCTCTGATCTCCTAGATGCCGAAAATCCGAAACACTTACCGACCACCACATGTACTCTACAACTGGACGGTCCAGGTACTCCCATGGGTCTTGGAATCGACAGTCCTGATTTCTTTGCTATTTATGAAGGTTAAAAAGGGGTCGAGGCATTAACGCCTGCGTTCCTTCATCCAATTTAACGGTCATAACAGACCTTAGATCCTTCGAAAGTATCTCATTCTGAATTTATCAAGAGGGAGGGTATCCTAGGTACTGAACCTCCGAAATATCATAGCTCATCCATGCTAATTCATTTCGGGGTTTCATTAATCAGGATTTCGGGACTGGTGAGTACAAGGGAACTTACCCTTATGTGTCCTGAGTACCGAAACGCTGAAATACCGAGATCTAAGAGACCCACTCTCTCTCATGCAGTGTTTTCAAACTTAGGCCTTAAAGTCCTTCATCAGGTTCCTAGGCAGATTTCCACCAGGTTTTATGACCAGACTGAGAGGTCTTCTTAAATCCCTGAGCTGTTAACGTATGTGATAGATAATAAGAAAATTCAGGATTTTTCCAAGGTGGTAGTCCTTTCAGGGAACTTACCCCGGCTCTAGAATGTAAGGTAACGATCCCAAAAGGATGTCCCTGCGAGGAATCTATCCAGGGGAGCATGAGAGGTAATTAAGGGGAACAAATCTCCCGAGAGAAGACTTGAAAACTACACTTATTCATTAAATATATATATGTATAAGCTGTATGCGGTCGTTCCGCTATAAGCATGCAACCACCATTTTTGATCAAAACACCGTACATATAGTCTTATACTGAAATCATTCATAATTTCACAAACCATGAGCATACATGTCGGAATATTTAAATTCAAGATACAAGATATAACACTTATCATAAAAACACCAGGTTTGATGCAACTGCTGAGAGGGGTGCTCGTTTCCATAGGCTCAGTGACTCCGAATGGATTTACCACTAGCCACCCCCGAGCTAGACCACTATTCTTGAGACTTTCTATCTCTGTTCTTCAGTGATCGAGAATGAAGGTTACTCTCCTTATTCTCTACTATCACTCGCTCTGTATTTTTCTCTAGAGTTCTTCCGATCTTTTCCTGCAATCTCCCTCGCTCCCCCCCCTTCCACACCTTTTACCCGCCTTTTCTTTTCCGGCGAGGTTGCGTGTGGCACAAATCTCCCCGCGGTGGTCAAGTCTGAGGTCTCCATGGATGGGTGGTTCAACCCCATCCCTCATTAACTCACGATGAGCCTCTTCACCTACCATCCTGGTGAGTAATTCATTTCGGGGCCAACGAGTTGCTCTTAGTTCTCCGGGCCAGTGAAGACCAAATATGGTATTGGTTTCGGTGGAAGTTAGCGCCACCATTCCAGGTGCCTTCCACCACCCTTCTTTAGCCATCTTGGTCTCTTTTTCAACACACCCCCCTCCAAACACTCGTAATATATATATATATATATATATATATATATATATATATATATATATATATATATATTCATAATGTTAATTTACATTCGTCGACCTTGTATACTAAGGTCCATTCAGAATCACACTTTCACATCTTTGAGTTTGCCATAGTTCTTGGCCAGCATAATTATTTTTACAGACTGGGGGAAACAGGGTGTTACATCGAAAGTCCACACAAATCCTTAACTTACCATTTTTCTTAGGGACAATAACTAATGGGGATACCCACTTGCTATCCGATATAGGGTAAATAAAACTAGCATGCAGGAGTTTTTGGAGTTCTTCTTTCACTATGTCTTTTAAGGTTGGGTTCATCCTTCTTTGGAGTTTCCTAACATGTCTGATTTGGTCATTAGTGTAAATATTATGCATACAAGTGTCTGGGTGGATCCATTTCATGTCAGAGTAATCCCATGAAAAAGCACCAGATTTCTCTTGAATCATTTGAATCAATTTTTGTTGTTGATCTGTTTCTAAACTAGCATTGATATACAAATATTTTCCAGGGCTTATTTAAATAGCATGGACAACGTATTATTTCCCTTCATCTACCTGTGAAATGGTGGCTACTGTAGAGGTGGAGGGGTGCCATATTTCCTGGAATTCAGGGCTGAAGATATGTGTGTATTCATGAAAATATTGAGGGTATTCAATGCATTATGTATCAGCCAAAGATAGGCTTAATATTTGTTCTTCAGTTTTCTCTTGAACTCCTTTTACTTGTTCGAGTGTTAAAAAGGGATGATTACAGTCCTCCTTCCCATAAGGATTCTACAACCAGAGAGGAACTTCAGTGGTTGGTTGGGTAGGGGAAAGAGAATGAGTTTTTGACTTCGGGTGCCATTGGAAATTGTCATCTCTCTAGATTGACAACTAATAAATGCATCAGTAGTGGCCAACCAAGGTCGGCCAAGCACTACTGGATGTCTCGGTTTGGAGGATTTGGGATGAATCACTAAGAAATCCACAGGGTATTCCCAGGAGGCCAAAGTAATTGTTATATCATCTAGACTTCCTGTTGGGATGATGAATGATTTGTCTTAGGTGATTTAGTTGCAACGTTTTCATGGTGTCAACTGACATAACATTTATTGTTTCTCATAGATCAATAAGTGTATTTGGAAAATAAACCCCATTAATATCTATGGTCACCACTGGATTTCTTGGATCATTATATTTGGATGGAATTTCTGATATAAATTCTGATAATTTTCCAACCACCTATATAACAGAAGGCTCCTTCCTCTTCCTCCCTAGATTTTTAATGAAAATATCCCTTACAATATTAGCATAAATAGGTATATCCTTGATGGCCTGAAGTAGGGGAATCCTTACACATATGTTTCTAAGTTCAGTCTCTAGATTATACCCTAGAGGTACCTCAGATTTCTTCACAAGTAACCTTTCTGGATAAGGAGGAGGATTAGTTTTTTGAGGCATTTATGCTGGGTGAGAAGTGTGAGGAGGATTTTCCTGTTGTACATGGGTGTTTCTTTCTTCATCTAATTGGTTATCCATTTGTTCTTCTTATTTTAATTGCTTGATTATATACTTGTTCTTCTTATTGAACTGCTTGATTATCTACTTGTTCTTCTTCTTGAATAACCATAGTAGAATTTCGCTTATTCAGAACCTTCCCTGATCTTAATTCAATTCCATTAAATGAAGCAAGAGTTATCACATAAGTGGGTAAGTTTTGTACTTCAAGATTTTTTATAGGCTGTGTAGGTCTATTATTTGGATTATGAATGGGTTGTGCAGGAATAGGGGTAGTTCGAGGAGGGTTTGGGATAGGTGCAACTTGCATTTGTTGCTGCAGATTTGGGTTCATAGGCAGTGCAATTTGTTGCTGCATATTTGGGTTCATAGGCAATGCAAGTTGTTGCTGCAACTATGGAGGTGGAGGAAGAGCAGGGGGATTAAATACCGGTAGCAACTAAGAAATATTGGAAGGGTATTGTGGGTAGGTGGGGAAGGTTGCATGATGAAAGGTAACATTCCCATTGTTATTGGATAAATCAGTGAATGCGGACATAAACTAATCTCCCTAGATCCACCTGGATCTAGAACAAAACAAGATAGAACATGATTCTTTCCCTAAGTTTCTACCATTGAATTTACTACCAAAGAAGTAATGGATGACATACCTTTAGCTATCGCTTCCTTATATCTTTGGTGTCCTTGCTTCGTTCTAGTGTTCTTGTGAGATCAGATCTGCAATGGCACAAACCAACCAAAGTGAAAGAAACAATTGTAGATTCAATGGAAACCTAAACATGTGATCGAGGAGTCATGTAATAAAACACTAATGATTTTATGGGAAAGAAACATGTCACCGTATCATATAAAGTAAAAGTGGAAGATACAACCAAATTCCTTGATGTCGCAAGTTCCCTTTCGATGGTCCTTTGTTCCAAAACACACATACACTTTCTCTGAATTTGTATGAAGATGGTTCACAAAATCTTGATGGATAAATAGAGGCCACAAGCATTAGTTGTAACAGGATCCTTCACACAGTCTTCAGCCTATTCTTTCAACAATTCTTTGCTCAATCTTTCTTAACCTTTTCCATGAGAAACCCATCATTATATAGGATAAGGTGAAGTGGTTACAAGGATGAGGATGATCCCACCAAATCAGAGAAGCTAGTAAGATCACAACCATACAGACGCCACCTCACATTCTAGAAGATTATCCTCCTAGAAAATTTGTGAAACTTCTTCCTTTTCTTAGATTCAAACACCGCCGCACCCTACCTATATAGCAGCATGCGGAAATCCTGCCAGCCAAGCATAGAGAAGCCTGCAGAAATCAAGGATTTATGCACTGTGTAGCACTGTCAACATGCAGCGTCATTCTAAAAATATGCCTTGTAGGGGAAGAACTTAGTCATTTTACTCATGTAAAAGATTGTTTTGAGAGCTTGAACACATGCCTGTAGGGTCATCATTAGAGTGACCAAAATAATGTGTAACATAATGCCCCCCAAAGTATGAGGCTGGAACTTGTGACAGTCGAAATACCTTGTAAAATGTGTGTGTGTCGGGGCCAATGAATGCACTAATCAGGAACTTGCAAACAATCAAGCATTTGCATAAAATTATACCATTTCTAAGGTAGGAATTCCATGCTCATAATACAAGTGATTTAAATCATAAATGTAAGTCATGGCCCCCAATTATACACCGTGGATCCATGTCATCAAGATTCTACATAGCCACCAGGAATACACTGTGGATATATGTATTAGAAATCTTAAATTCAGACACAACCATGAGACATACAAAGTGGATCTATGTGTCAATACAAATCATAAATACTCCATCGAAACCTGGAGCAAAATCATAAGATCTAGGGTCTTCAATCCCATCATCCGTAAGTACGAATCTAACCATGCGATTACTGGTGCTGAAGTCGAACATGGTAGAAATCACTTGATTACCGGTCATTGATGAAAACTATTAACAAGTGTAAGGGAAATCACTATTGATGTCAATGACTCCAAAGGTACCGTAGTACAATCCAACGAATGTGAAAAAATGAACTAAAGTCGAAAACGCGATGAAATCTCTCGACCAGGGACCGATGATGTGAATCCACTATTGAAAGCGAAGAAACCTTCCATTGAGGCATGCAGGATCTAAGGTACTAAACGATTTCTAAGTCTTGTTCCCTGATGATGAGTTGAAGTCGACAGGAAAAGACTCGTCATAGGAGGGCCTTTATGTATCCCCCATCAGTGTCACGAAATAAGTAACAGATTTAGGGTAGATCAAAGTATGAAAATGATTTGAAGCAGACACAGGGAAGGCCGACATGGTAGGAATTGACAATTGCAGATGGCCGACTCAAGAGAGGGCTTGTTTAGACTTCTCTTGAACATATGAATGACAAGACAATGGTATTGGCAGCATTGACTCAAATAAGACCCAAGATATGGACTTTTAGAGGGCCAGACGAGAGACAAATGGATTTTCCAACCCAGATTCAAATGATGAAGGGGGTTTCATGTTCAAGAGCGACTAGTACTTCCACTAACATGGGTACAGAGACACATTTCTTTCCCAAATTCCCCCCCACCATTTTTGGCGAGTACCTCTTTATTTTTACGCAACTTTGAGGAGGATAACATATGCTTGTTGATGTAAGCTCATCCTTCGGACGAGTCCCTCAGAGTATGTTTAACGAACCCTAAGAAGGAGTGGTTCAGTCCCATGTGAGTCTTTCGATGTTTGTTTAACGAGTCCAAAGATAGAAAACTCAGGGGTTTTTCATGTTTATAGAGTCTGAAAAACACATTAAAGAGAACTCTCTCAGTTCCTTTTTCGTAAATTAATTTGACGAGACCAAAAAAGTGATAAAATATCGCCCATCAAATGTTTTCTTCAAATACTTTTACGAGTGTGAAAAGAACAAGGTCGCTTGACAATATTTTCATTTTTATGGAGTGTGAAGAGAGCTTAAAGGATACTCCATGGGTTCCTCTTTTCGTGTTTCCATGACAAGTACGAAAAAAATGACAAAAGTATACTCGGTTATGTTCTCATTGATTTTTGAGCACGAAAACGGACAAAGACTAGGCTCGAGGTTTTTCTGAAAAACCCTAAAAAGTACTGGTATATGTAACAAACAGAAAAACGAATCAAGAAAAACATCCATACAACATTTTTCAGGACTTTAGTCTTTCCACCTGCGAAATATAAAAGACTCACGGGACCATTAGACCTTTAGGTTATGATAAAATGCATTAAAATAATATAAAATATTTTTAGAAAAACCAAAAAGTTAAATAAATAGGGGTAAAACCTCTTATTGTTATTTCATTTGCATTTCATTCAAAACTTGTCTAGAATCCCTGTTTTTAACTCACATTTCAGCTGTCGATTACGAGAAGCACATGATACCATTCAAAAAACGGTCTCCGTCAACATGGTAAGCTCACCATCCTCTTCTTTTTCAATGGATTGAAATTCATTTATTTTGATTAAAAGGTAGTTTTTGGATGAGTTTTTGGGCCGGTAGGCATGCCCTGGGGCCATCGCAGGTGATCAGTACCGAGACCTATGAAAACCAATGATTTCCGCAAGCTCCTTATGGATCACCTGTGGAAACCCCGCACTGTACTAAAATTTCATCTGCGGCGGTCGAAAACCCAAAAACTTATGCATGCGTTTGAACCAAAAAGAATTTCAAAAGTGACAATTGAAGATGCTAATCCTCTTTTCTCGTCTCCATGCAGGTATTTGATTTCCAAAATGTTGGAGTGGAGAGAACGAGAACATGAGGATGATGAATTCATGGCCTTGAATGATCCAGACATCGTCAATTCCTTTCGACAATGCGGATTGTTAAAAGTTTTTTAAATCCAGGGCATGAGAGCCCAATTGAGGTTACTAGATTAATTAGTCCACATGTGGGATGTAGACCAACAAGTGTTTCATGTGGGTGTCCACTTTCTTTCCTTCGATATTGAATAAATTTATTTCTTGACGATGTTATCCTGTCGTGGAGCACATGTGACCTTAACAGGAGGTCGAGGGGGTGGTATGCCGATGAGTGAATACATCTGTCGACAATGTGAACCCGAGGCCGAGAGGTGCAAAGGTAAGGTAGCCATCAAAGGTGTTCAGCTCTCCAGACCATCCCTTTTACCATTGCACGTATGGTGGGAAGTGCATCTCCGCACATGGCCCTCCAAAGTTATTTTCAGTATGTCGTGGAATGCATGGAACCACGTGTGTTCAATTGGTGTGATTGTATTCTTCGCAGTATAAAGACACTATTAACCAAAAGAAAGAATGGGGACCTGAAGCAATTAAGGTATGGATCTATTTTGGTTTCTTTCTTTTTATAAAGAGTCCCTCATTTACGTCTATAGGTAGAGTGGGGTATACCAACGCCACGTGATCCGAGGATGAAAAGGTGGTGTGATCTCATGGCTTGGCATTTAGTGGGCCCCATTATCAAATACAATGATGCATTCTTTGACTGGTTGAGGTCTCAAATATTTATGATAGATGATTATGCCTATGCCTATTTGGAATTTCGATGCGAGCCCAATTTGCTTCTACTTGAGGGTTTTTAGTGGGGGGAACTAGGTAAGAAAAACATTTTGTTTTTATGGTGTTTTTGTGAATTTTTTAGAATAAGATGTTTTTTATGCTCTCTATCCAATGAATAATAAAAAAATTTGACCATGCAAATGTAGGGCCACACCGGCCTCTGGGTACATCCCCCATTCAAAGACGAGGGGAAGCAGTTGCAGTAGCAGGATGGGATGCTTTTAACTATGAGGCAGTCGAGCAGAATCTAGAGGGTTTGACAACAGACATCCCGGACATCTCGATCAATGAGATTCCGAGGTGTTATCAACACCACACTGTAGGCATGTCTGGTTCACTCAACCAACTACTTCATAGGGTAGCACGGGCAGTAGTATGCTACCATGAGCAACATCCATGATGCTATTTTGTATAATCCATGGGCTTCATATTTTGATATTTTGGTCTTTGGACGAAAAACACCTTTTTGTAATTTTTTATTTATCGGTATATATATATATATATATATATATATATATATATATATATATATATNCATATATATATACATATATATACATGAGGCTTCTACCGAATTACTTTTCTTTATATACAACATGTGATGTACGATTGGATTTATAAATGTCTATCTAACACATAATTAGCTAATTCATCGATTAACATATTTAGATATCTAGGAATGTGTTGATACTCAATATAATCAAAATAACACTCCAAGAGGTGAATTTGTAAATATACCCGTAACAAAGTAGGGCTTCAGATAGTATAGATGTTACTTAGCTGTAGTACTACTAGCTGCGAATCAAGTCGTACAACCAGTTGTCGAATCCCAAGTGGAATATCATCGGTCAACAATTCAATGACTAGGCTATATTCTGCGATATTATTGGTTGCACGACTGAGGAAAAAACCTTGCAGACTGATAAGTTTATTTGTGGGTGTGTAGATTTCCCAAGAAGAAGAATCTAGGTTCTGAGTACTACGACTAGCACCATCGGTGAAGCCAATATAGGGTAGTGAAGACACTGACATCTGGAAACCAAGCACAACTCAAGGTAAGCAATTGGGGGTCGAAACCAAATAATGAAAAGCACACAAAAGTAGCACACAAAAGTATGATACAGTAAAAATACAAGCACTCATGCAAAGATAGTCTAAGCATAGTACTTCAAGTAAATCCCATTTCTGGGTTCACTCAAAGGAATGCCATCATAATCCACTAACTCATAATCTCCCTTCTCCAACACTCGTTTGACGATATAAGGGTCGTGCCACATAGCCTCAATTTTTTTGGCCCCTAGTAAATCACGATCCTGTTCATAGAGGAGAACTAGATCACCTTCGGAGAAAACACGCGGCTTGACATGCTTGTCGTATTGGGATTTTACGCGTTTCTTCTGGGTTTCAATAACCAAGGTGGCATCACGACGGGTTTCGTCTAATCACATAAGATACAATAGACGTTCTTCCTTGATAGAGGTGTTGAGAAGAATTTCAATGACTAGCTTCAACGACGGTATCTCACATTCAATAGGTAGAACAACTTTGATACCATACACCAACTGAAAAGGCGTAAATCCTGTGGCGGACTTCATGGATGTTCGATACACCCACAATGTTAAAAGCAATATCGTGTGCCAACTTGTCTTGTGAATTCCTATTATCTTTCGAAGCATAGTGATGAGAACCTTGTTTATTGCTTCAAATTGGCCATTAGCCTGTGGATAGTAGGGGGTTGAGTTTTCATGTCGAAGACCCAACTTTTCGGTAAGCTCAGACATCATGAAATTTCAAAAATGGCTACCGTGATCGGTGATGATAGCTTGCGGGATTCCCAATCATGTGATGATATGATTGAATATGAATAGGGCTGCAATTTTTCTGGTATTATCGAATGTAGGCATCGCTTCGTCCCATTTCATGAAATAATCCACGGCTATGACAATGTATCCATGCCCCCCAACTGAGTGAGGGTTACATGTCATGAAATCAATGCCCCATTTCCTGAAAGGTCCAATGGAAACTATAGGGTGTAAAGGAGTGGGATGAGATCGTATCTTGTTGTTGTATGTTTGACAAGCATGGAATTTTTGGATGGAAATAATACAGTCTTTTAATAAAGAAGGCTAAAAATACCCTGCTCGTAAGATCTTTTGGGAAGTAGCATACCCAGACATGTGACCACCACATGCTCCAGAATGGAAGTCATTCAAATCTTTCTCAACCTCATCATAGGTGAGACATCGTCGAAAAATGGATTCAACCCCACGGAGATAAAGAGTGTCACCGACGATAATATACTGACGGGCTTGGTAACATATATGACAATGGTCAGCTCTAGACAAATTGGGTCGGAAAGTCTAATTCTGGAGATAAATAATGATATCTCCATACCAAAGGTCATTGAAACTGATTAGAAAAAGGGATTCATTAGGTAAAGAATCCTCTGCTACATTTTCTGTCTCAGTGCAGGGAAGGTCACATATAAGTTCGGCAAATACCAAAGATTTATTAGAATTAGTGCATTTGAACTCTAATTCAAACTCCTAGAGAATCACTATCCATTTGGAATATTTCCCCCCTAGCAATTGGCGTGTAAGAATGTGTTTCATAAGGTTGCAATCAGAAATTACAGTGGTCTTGCGTAATAATATATAGTGACGGAAACGTTGGACAACTTGAACAATTTCCAAGGCCAGTTTTTCAACATGTAAGTATTTGGCTTCGGTAGTTGCGAGACTCCAAATCAAATAATAAATGACATGTTCGTCGTGTAAATCATCTTCTTGGACTAGAACCATGGAAATGGTAGAGTTCGAAGCAACGAGATAAA
>JZKD02S1812947.1:84154-95263 GCA_000966675.3 Picea glauca
AGAAAGAAATCGACAAATTGACCAACGAGGGGCAAGAAACAATTGAGATGGTTCTTGTAAAAATTAATTAAGACAATTAAAGGACATCAGTAAGTAAGTAAATACACGAGAGACCGTCATAGTAAGTTTATGATGATCAAATATTTCTTTCTTTATCAATTCCTTCATCCAATTACTTCGCTTATTTGACTAGAAAGGTTTAACCGAAGTCTGATAAATTCTCTTTTCTTCTTTCTATGTCTTGCTATTCTTTTATACTCCACTTATTTGAGTATAAAGTATTTGAGATTGATCTATCATTATATTTATTTGAGCTGCCCATGTGTCCACTCTGTTAAAGTTCTCTTATGCATTCATATCATCTTCTTCTTTATTTTATGTGATCAGAAATATCTATTTTAACTATGATGGATGTGAGGAAATTTTTCTTATCTATTTTAAATGTGTGAAGTGTGTGGTTCCCTATCATTTCTCCGTAAATTTCTCTAAATAGAAAACAAAACATTTTACTTTTATTTTTATTGCAATCTTTATTTTTCTTTGATTACCACGACAAACTTCTGCAAAGTTCCATATTATGAAAATATAAAGTGCTAAGAAAATATTGAAGAGGAGTACCACCTCTATAAAAATGCAGGGGGATTTACATCCTCGTGAGGTTTCCATTTCGGTCCTAACGGATTCAAGCGTCAACATTTTTGGCAACCATATTGGGTAATGAACTCAAATTTGGAAGCTGGTTTAGCTCTTTTTGAAAAAATATATGAATTTTCCCTAGGATGATCATCCCCACCTGAAAATTAGATTGGATAATTAATGAAGCATCTTACATCAGCTATATAATCTGGTAATAACAATGTCCAAAACCTGAGAATATTTGGAAAGGTCCTGGCATGTTTTAGTCCGTGAAGAAGAAAGAGAAATCCTCTGCAGACAAAGGAGAGACTAACGACAAGACCAAAGAAACCAAAGGCTATCTAGAGAAGCACAAGGACAAAGTCAGGATTGAAGCTGGACAAATACAAGGGACCCATTACGAGAAGTGAATTTTCTGGAGACGGGACAATCAATGCAAATAGGCATCTTCACTTATTTCTTGATGTTTGCGATTTTCATCATGTTGAGTATGACGATGTCATGGTAATGTTATTCCTGCAAACCTTATCAGGAAGATCATATGAATGGTATACAACATTACCCAGTAGATCAATTCACTCGTTTAATTACCTTGAGTCCATGTTCCTAACTATGTTCACCCCTCCAATTTCTTATCATACCCTTCTCATTGATTTCACCCAAATTGGTTTGAGGAAAAATGAAAGAATACAAGATTTTAATCCAATGCCCCTGAATGTGAAATACGCTATCAGAACATCCCATATGGATACCTTAGAGGAAGAAATGACCAAATCCACTGAGATGGAAGAAATTATGATCGAAATGGGTGTCGACCCTGACATTATATTGGGAAAAGTACAAAGGCAGTTGGGAGGATTAAGTATTGATAAACAAGGAGCCTCTAACTGAAGAAAGAATCAATAATTCAAGCCATGACCGACCCAGAATCAAAAAAATGGAGAGGGATTTTTCAAGGGAACCATACCATATGTGAAGGTAGACTCTGTTGCGGCACAAGAAACCAAGAAAAGAATTGAAGTTGCACATATGAATAGAACTATCAAGCAAATGAAGAAGGAAATAACTAGACTAAGAAGGGGGGATAATTATGTGAAAAATCCAAGAATGTCGATCCCAGAGAAAATAAGGAACCCTCCCTAAGAAAATAGAGTGAGGTTTGAAAAAATGGATAATCTACAAATACCAAGGTTTCCCAGACAACCTACTCCCAATGCAACTATTCTGGATGATGCATATGACAAGCAAATGGTTGAGAAAGAGAACTATTACTCACCTGATGAAAGTTCATAAACTGTGCAGATGGACGAATGCGAGACATCCATGTATATATTTGAATAAGGCGACATTGAACCCAACTCGTAAGAAAATGTCGCCCAAACAAGAGGATTTGTAAATAGGCCCAAGAATAAAAATGATTCTGAAAAGGAAAAATAAAAAGATAAAGAAAAAACAAATGAGAAAAGGGAGAATGAGAAAGTGATGGATAACATCGGAAGTAAGAAGCAACATCTGATGTCAAATTCCACTTAGATGGCATACAATGTTGTAGAAGACTGAAGTAAATTAAGGATAACTCTTCCTTTTAYTGAAGTGGTGAATATTCCCCAACAAAAGGAAAACATTTTGAGATTGTTGGATGATCCGTCCAAAAAATYAGAAGTTGTTGTTGCAAGTCCAAAACAAATCTAGAAAAAACCAACCGCCAAGTTGAGAGGTAAAAATTCTCACTTTTATATTTCAATTGAAAATCATGATGTTCCACTTCATAATTGTTTAGTTGATACAAGAGAGAMCAACAATATTATGCCACTGGAAGTCATGGAGGCATTGGGCGTGAGTTGTACTTAATATTATGATATTGGTGAAAGTATATATGCAATTGATTCTAGAAAATTTCCAGCCAATGGAGAGATCAAGGACTTTTATGCTTGGATCACGACGACTCCCCATATTATCACAATTTTCAATATCATTGTGGTAGACCTTCCTCCCACATATGGAGTTGTGTTGAGAAGAGATTGGTCATCCATGATCGGGGGATATATAATGAACAATGGAAGTTGCATGATGTTGCCTGGAAAAGAAGGAGCAATGATTTAGGTGCCCCTTCAACCCAAAAAACCCTTCTCTTTCAAAAAGGACAATGATTTAATGGAAGATTACATAGACACTGGGATTGGCAATTATGCTATCCTAGATATGGAACACGTTGAAAGCTTGGAGAAAATTCAAGACATGTAGGATCAAGAGCATCCATTTGAAGGTTATTGGAGGATGTCATTTGATGGAGCTTGTTCAAACTCCGGTAGTGGAGTTGGAGTTGTCCTTGTAAGTCTAGGTAAGATTATTCATCCACATGCTACCAGACTCGAGTTTCCATGTACTAATAATGAGGGAAAATATGAAGATTTGATTCAGGGGATGATTCTTGCACAAGAAATGAAGATAGAACATCTAATTGTGACTGGTGATTCCGAGTTGGTAATTAATCAAGTCACCCAGAGCTATAAAATTAAGAAGGAAAGGCTCAAGTTATATTTCAAAAGAGTTAACAAATTAATGGAATCTTTCATCTCTTTCAAAATTTATTTCATTAGAAGGTAGATTCATTGGCTTTGGCAACCTCATTGTCAAATCTAGATGATATGCAAAGAAAAATGTCTTCCAGGTAGAAAGAGTATTCTGACATTCTGTACCTGATAACATGGAATATTTGCAAGTGTATGAGAATGATTAACATCTGGAATTTTTTTATTTCAATGATGATGATGATGAAGGCAATCACTTTCCTACTATCTTGAATGATTGTATTCAATTTGAGTCTCTTTTTATGAAAGATGATCATGCTAAGAATATCCTAAATGAAATTTCACTTCAAAATGTTCAAGAAACAAGAAATATCAATATTGGAACTAACAGTTCCCCAAAATATGTCAACATGGGAGTTGATTGCACCATTGAAGAGGTTGATCAATATGTTGAATTGTTTAAAGAATATCATGATGTGTTCACATGGACCTACGATGATTTGAAATCTTATGATGAAACAATATTTCAACATATCATTCCTTTTAGAGAAGAAGCGAAGTCGGACAAGAAAAAAAANGCATCTGTTCTTACTCAAAGAAATACTAAAGGTGAAGAACTCCCAATCAGTTTCATGAGCATGAACCTTCACGATTATGAATTAAGGTATTTAGAACTAGAAAATCAAGCCCTAGATCTTGTGAAAGTGGTGGTGCACTTTCAGACATACATACTAAACTCATGTAATTTCTTATGTCCCATCTTCGCTAGTGAATATTCTTTTGAATTAACAATTGAGAGAAGGAAAATGGGATAATTGGATGGCGAAGATCTAAGAATATGATATTGATATTAAACCTTTAAAGGCTGTCAAAGGACAAGGTTTATGTAATATCATCACAAATAGTGATTCTATGGATGGAATGATTTCAATTTAAGTAGGAGAAGCATTGACTGATTCATAATGGTATGGAGACATCATATTCTACTTGAAGTCCGAGCAGTTTCCAGTTACCATGAACCCTAAAGAGTTAAGAACATTGAATATGAAGTCAAATAAATATGTGTTGATTGATGATATATTGTTCAGAAGGAACTATGATGGTGTATTACCGAGATGTGTTGATGAAAAAAAATCCCAAGAACTAATGAAGAAATTACATGAGGGAATATGTGGTGGAAATTTTGCACCTACGACCACCACCCATAAGATACTGAGAGATGGAGTTTACTGGCCATGGAATTTTAGAGATTCATATGCCATAATAAGGAAGTGTGTATCTTTCCAGTAATTTTCAGGGAAAACGAAGAGATCTGTGATGCCGTTACAACCTATAATTGTAGAGAAACCATTCTTCCAATGGGGACTTGATGTCATCGGGCCAATAAATACAAAGTCAAGCAAGGTAAATATGTACATTCTCACCGCTACCGATTATTTTACGAAGTGGACATAGGAAGTGCCATTAAAAAGGGTTGATTCTGAAGAGATAATTAAGTTCCTCAAAGATAATATTATTTCAATATTCGGTGTCCAAGAAAAAATTATCACTGATAATGGTTCGATTTTCATTAGTTCAAAATTTAAGAATTTTGTGGAGAATATGGAATTATTATGGGGAAATCATAAAACTATTATCCTCAAGGAAATGGTCTGTAGAATCCACAAATGGTATCATTTCGTAATATTTTGAAGCTCCCTAAGCCAACACTTACCTTTAAGGGAGATGATTGTAGATATTTTCTGAAAAAACATGACAATGGCCTGGACCTCTTGCCTGAGTATTTGGAAAATATTGTAGTTGTCCCAAAGAACATAACCAAGATTTAGGTTGACTCATTCAAAAACCCCTTTTGGGAAATCACTTGGTTGTTTATCGGGCTTACAGGCCAATAAAACACCGCCACCATTTCCCACATGATTCTTTATATTTTATATTTTACAGTTAAATAGAAATCTATTTTAGATTGGGGAAATCCAATTTCCATTGAAATATCCTCCCAAATGCCACACTACAAAAGAGAAAATAAATTATTTATGGATTCTTATTTGGTATTTGTAATATCATATTGCTGTCAGTTTCCAAAATTGACTATTTGTAAGAGAGTGAACTGTGAATTTGATCTATTCACATTCTAGTATCAAGCAATGTCGAGACACAAGACTTATTTGCATTTTTATGAGGTTTGTAAAGAATTCTTGGAGAAAAAGGGGACGTTAGAGAAGATGGAAAATCACAATGTTATCAGGATCTTTTGTTCTAAGGAGAATGCCTCTTTTCTTCCATACCACGTATATGATAAAATGTTTATTACGGAAGTGGAAAGGAAGTATAATTTTTGGCTACACTTTTTCCATGAGAAATGGAAAAATAAATTCATACCCTTGCCTTGGAAAATTGCAGCCTTTATATTCAAGAATATTAATAAAATTGATGAGTTTGCGAACCACTTCCCAATGTGAATCTGAAATATGCTGAAAAGATAAAGGGATTTGAACCTAAATGAATTTTCGTGGAACATATGTTGTCTGTAGGATTCAACAATTCATTCATTCATACCATTTTGAGTGAAGAAAAAGATAACAACTTAGGTGCTCCTATTCACAATGCCGGTGAATTGGAAACAATACTTAGTACTAATGAGTTTTACAAGAGGAAAGGAAAGGATCCTAACGAGAAGAGTGCCCAGACTCCAATTATCATAAATAAAATATATGACCCACGAAACTAGGAAAGTTACCAACATTAGTCTAAGTAGCGGAGGAGAAAAGAATCCCCCTCCAGAAAAAATTGAGAGCTCACATAAGCTCCCTCTGAGAAAAAGGAGGAAGAAGATTGTGCAAGAGGAAGAATACCATTGCATAGAAAATGACATAAACAAATTCTCTATTGAAGATATGGAGCTTGAGGAAGATATAGAGAAATTGTTTCCCACAATTGATGTAAGGTAGCTAGAGAGGTAGTAGGGAGGCCAAGAGGGCCCATAGTGATAATAGTGGAGACCATTCAATGTAAGGTGGACTAGGTTCACTATATTATTAAATAGGGTCCACTATGGTAGTTATATATAATAAATGAGTATTTAGATATAATAAATGTAAGAGGACTTCTTAGAAGGTTCTACTTCTAGAAGATTCCTCCTCTAGAATGTTCTTAGGTGATGGTAGCACTATATAAAGAGGTTCAAGNAATGTAATGGGATATGAAGAGAAGTATTGTATTTGAAGCTGAATCTAATTAGGAGGTTTCCCCCTCGAAGAGGAAAGTGAACAAGAGAGGATCCCTTCCATAGTAAGATCCATTGTATGGTGTTTCCCTACTTCAAGGGTTTTGATATAATAAAGTGGTGGTTTTCTATATGGTTTCATATATCTTGTGTGGTGATTGTGTTCAGATATCTTTGGTACTATTGTGTTATTTTGTATTAAGGTATTTGGTACTTAAAAATTGGTATCATATCACTTTCCTTGGCCAAAGAAGGGAAGAAGTTTTTGCTCTTTTTGCAAAATTTTTCTAGGGAAGAAAAAGAGGGCGATGCACTTCAGGTTCAGATATGAAGCTTTAAAATATGAATTTGGAAAAAAAAATTGGGTATTTGAATTCCCCTTAGACATATACCCAATTAAAAAAAACAATCAGCCAAAATGGATTTCGGGAAGTAAAGTTATGAGCATTTTAAATTCAGTCATTTTCAGGGTTCTTCCAGAAAAAACCGCCATTTTCTGCGGTAATTTATTGTTCTATTTTTTGGGTTTTTCTGTGACGGTTGTGGGACTGCAAATTTCATAGGGTGCTCAAATGGATATTTCCTCTCAAACCCTCAAATAAATTCTACAAATAACTGAAGCATTCAAATCCCAATTTTATGACACATTGAATGCCACATTGGATGACTTTGTAGATGGCCTCAATGATAGTTTTCGTAGTATTCAAGATTCATTGGATACCATGCAGGAGATATTTCTTATGGAAGACATTAGGGATGAATATAATCAAGAAATATATGCTTGGTATGATTTGGAGGCTGATTGTGATGATTGGTATATGGATAGTTTTCATTTATGGGATGGCAACCACTTCCATATTTTATTTGATGACTCTACTCCACCTTCTCTAGAGAACATCAATGTCCCACATCAGGAGCTAGTTATTATCACCAACATCCAGACTGCATATTCTACAATGGTATTGTTCCTTCCAGATTCAACTTTGATCCTCTCCCACTATGTGGATGGATATTCTTATTTATATCCACATGATAGGTGTCAGTATTGGGAGCATCATTTTAAGTTGGTTATTGGGTTTTGATATCTTCCGTGTGGGGTTCACATGAGAAATTGGACATGGGACCCTGGTTTACAATGGCGGTTGGACTAATTCATCATGGTGGTTTCCATTTTTCAATGGGACCCTGGTTCTCTAGTCTACTTTAGAACTATGGTCCACATTTATCCATGGGACCCTGGTATATGGTTGTACATCAAGCATTGAGGACAACGCTTTCATAAGGGGGATGGAATGTAAGGTAGATAGAGAGTTAGTGGGGAGGCCCAAAGGGCCCATAGTGATAATAGTGGAGGCCATTCAATGTAAGGTGGAATAGGTCCACTATATTATTAAATAAGGCCCACTATGGTAGTTAGATATAATAAATGGGTANTTAGATATAATAAATGTAAGATGACTTCTTAGAAGGTTCTACTTCTAGAAGATTCCTCCTCTAGAATGTTCTTAGGTGATGGTGACACTATATAAAGGGGTTCAAGAAATGTAATGGGATATGAAGATAAGTATTGTATTTGGAGCTGAAGCTCATTAGCAGGTTTCCCCCTCAAAGAGGCAAGTGAACAAGAGAGGATCCCTTCCATAATAAGATCCATTTTATGGTGTTGCCCTACCTCAAGGGTTTTGATATAATAAAGTGGTGGTTTTCTATATGGTTTCATATATATTGTGTGGTGATTGTATTCATATATATTTGGTACTATTGTGGTATTTTGTATTCAAGTATTTGGTACTTAACAATTGATCATCTCGGAAACACGACCCATCAAAATTCATCATTAGAGATCATTGAGAATGAGACTTTCAGTGAATAAGAGTCGTTCGCTTTCCAAAGCACAGTCTTTGACAAGGAGTCTAAGAAATCAATTATTGAAAAAGGTGATATGAAAAATAAGAAAGGAAAATATCATTCAGAGGTTGACCTAAAGGATTTTCGGCCTTCCCAAATTTCCATAATTCACAAAGAAACCAAAGATGCTTTGGATGACTTCATTGGTGGTTTAGAATAAGAAAACATGAATTTGAAAGAAAGGATCAAGGAACTGGAAGACGCTTTAATGCCTCTTCCACTTCTTGTCAGTCCGTTATCAATAGTTAGACCCACCACACCCGTTGTTAAATTAAAATGATCTTCAATCCTACTTACATCAGCTAGAAGCTATGTGGAAAGAAATATTAAGAAAATATTGGAATTGAACACAAAGGCATGGGAAGTTTTGAAAAACATTGTTTCTTTTGGTTCAAGGGTGCATGCCTTCCATGAATATTTGCAAGTCGACCTAAAAAATGAAGAAGGTTTTTACCTTGATGTTGTACTACCCTTTTGAAACAAGGTCTCCAACATGACATAACTAAGGATAAGAGAGGAGGAATGGGGTGGCCATGTTGAGTGAGAACGGTGCCCACAACATAGTCTGAAGCATATATATCTATCTCAAAGCGATGTTGCAGGTCTGGTAATGAAAGTACTAGGGATGAGCATAAACGTTGCTTCAAGTCATTGAAAGATTGTTGTTAGGACATGCCCCACACAAATGTTTCCTTACCACCACCCCTGGTTACTTGGCTGAGGGCCCATGCGATATGAGAGAATCCCAACACGAACCTGTGATAGAAATTGGTGAGGCCCAAGAAGCTCTGAAGCTCAGTGAGTGTGGTTGGCGCTGGTCAGTCATGGATGACTTGGATCTTGGATGGATCCACATGCACACCATGCTCATCAATTGTATAGCCTAAGTAATGGACCCTGTCCACGTCGAAGGAGAATTTTTTCAAGTTTTCATATAGTTTGTGCTGCCATAGGGTGTGTAGAACCTGTTGAATATGATACAAGTGTTCTTCCCAAGTCTTGTTTTATATGAGGATTTCATCCAGGTAAACCACTACAAAAGTACTGGTGAAAGGTCGCAGGATATATTCCATCATCCTCATAAAAGTTGCTGGAGCATTTGTCAAACCAAAGGGCATGACCAACCATCCAAAAAGACCTTCTTTTGACTTGAAGGCGGTCTTCCATACATATGTCTGTTCTATTGGGACCTAGTGGTAGCTAGATTTCAGATCAATCTTACTGAAGTATTTGGCCCCTTTGAGATGATCAAGGAGGTCGTTGATTCGGGGAGTTGGGTACCGGTTCTGGAATGTGATTTTATTCAGGGCATGGTAATCAAGGCAGAGTTGTCAGGTTTCGTATTTCTTCTACACCCATATGATTGGGCTCCCACAAAACGATGAGTTGGGACGCATGTTCCCTTTATGGAGCATTTTTTAGATCTGCCTCTTGATCTCCTTGTTTTCTAACAGAGAGTGGCGGTAGACCGACCCATTGGGTAGTGGTGCACCTGGGGTCATATCAAAGGTATGCTTGACCTGGAAATGCAGAGGTACCCCGGTAGGAGAGGAGAATATATCTGAGTATTCTTCAATGACCTTAGCCACTTGCTTTTTTTGTGTGGATAGATCGGTCATGGAGGCCCTGGATGTGGCTACGATATTTCATTTACTCTGAGAGAGAATCACGAAGAAGACAAATTTCCCACTCTGAGAGATGACTTTCCTGCATTTCTTAGCATAGATCAAGGAAATAACACTAGGAGAGACTGCCTCAGGCATCCTGTACAATTTCCTATTCAAAGTAATAATAACACTACGAGGCCTAGACTCATATACAACATGACGTTTCGATAAATAAGGTTGGCCCAAAATAACATTACAAACTTTGAGAGGAGAAAAATCACACAATACCTTGTCTTTGAAGGGCTTGATGTCATACGAAATTCGACACTATTGGTTGACGTGAATATCGCTTCCTTGGTGGACCCATCCAATGGCATAGGGATGTGGGTGCGACGTTTTCGGTAGGGCCAACTACTTGATGAACTCTGCTGAGATGAGGTTATTTTTGCTACTTCTATTAATGATGAAGTGTAGTAGGGTGTCTTTTACCCACATCTGTGAATGGAAAATGCGCTTGCCTTCTTCTGGCTCGTCTGGTTCACCAGGGTGGAGCTTGGTGGTAGCAACGGTGGCATTGGGTTTCGCATCAATGATCCGTCTTCCCCTTTCTGGTTCTGAATCAAAGTCAGGACCCACATCTGATTCAAAGGATTTCACTTCAGCCACCAACAACTGCTTTGAGAGGCAATCAACAATGTTATTCGAAGGGATCTTATGGAAGTCACACCACTTCCCTATATCCTTCTTTGTATTTCTAGTGTCCTTCTTTGCTTGCGGCTTGGACTGGTTGTCCTGATACTGTCCATATTTTATCTGTCCTTTGTTCTGTAGGTTGGGGCCACCATTTCCTAGTTTCTGCTGCGAGGGGTTTCCAGGCCCAAATTGTCGCGTCTTTTGTTTGAGCTTCTACTCGATTTTGACAACATAATGATAGGTCGCGCCCAAGGACGAGATGTCCAAAAATTCCATTTTGGTCTAGATGTATCTATGTAGATCACCATGATACTTGAGCACCATATGTCACACTGAATATTTGATACCCAGCTTGGTGCACAGGGTATGGAAGATATTTGTGAAATCTGGCACTGTAACATCCCGCTCTGGTGCACATACCTAACTTATTCTTTGAGGACACTTGCTCGCAAGTGATCTGGATTTATATAATGATAAAACTTTTCTTTCATTTTTGATGCATTGAGTT
>JZKD02S1812958.1:33093-47131 GCA_000966675.3 Picea glauca
ATGGGATAAGCTGTATGAAGTTGAGGTAGCATATAAACCAACGGTCAATGGGGAACTTGACACACAAAACTTTGAAAAGTTTGATGAAGTTGAACCTCCATCTCAGACGAGAACAAGATCAGCACCATGGCAGAAGATGTTGACAGCAGAGGATTTGAATTTTGTTGGCTATACATACAAGAACTTTGATGCCTTGAAGGGATTACATTCATCTATTGTGGACTTAAAAAGGAGTGTATCACTGAGGAGACAATCTTTAAACTCTCTTTTTGAGTCAAATAATTTAGGTGTAGCTCTTCCTGAGATTGCAAATCCTGTGTGTTCAGGACAGGAAGAATCTGAATTTGATATTTTCATGTCAACCGATCGTATGTCACCTTAATACTTTCATAAAGAAAATGAGCACCTGTGAGGTTTGTGATATTTGAACTGGTTCATTAGGTTATGTCAAATCTCATGGATGCTTGGTTTTAGGCAGGCCTTCAAGATCCTTATTTTCAATGTCAGTCTTGCCGTGGATTTACTGCCTTATTTTCATGTGGCTGAAGTAAGCCAGAGAACTTGACAAAGAACTCAGATAGATTACAAAAGAAAAGAATGAATCTATTCGAAGCCAAGACTTTGAAAAGGCTGAAGAGCTACGTGATCGTGAGATGGAACTTAAGGCAAAAATTTCAGCCTTAATAGAGAAAGGAAAATACAAATCAAAGGCTGAAAGTGAAGCATGAGATGCAGGTCCATTAGTAACTGAGGTAGATATTCAGCAAATTGTATGTGCATGAACATGCATTCCAGTTGAAAAGGTGTCAACTGATGAGTCTGACAAACTTCTGAAAATGGAGGAAACACTCCACCAACGCATCATTGGGAAAGACGAGGCAGTTAAATCCATAAGTCGAGCTATTCGATGTGCAAGAGTTGGTTTGAGGAATCCAAACAGGCCAATTGCCAGTTTCATTTTCCCGGGTCCTACAGCAAGTCGGAGCTTGCCAAGGCATTGGCTTCATACTATTTTGGTTTAGAGGTGGCAAACTGTCCCAGTTTTCAGACATAGATCGAACCATATGGAAAACAGGGAGTTCATCTACAGTGAAAACCTGGCAGTTAGATAACAGGTGGCAGAGGTTTCCTATTTTCTAGGCAACGGTTAGAACACACAGGGAGGTGGTAGAGGTTTCCTATTTTATAGGCAGTGGTTAGAGCATTGATCCTCCAGCTAGCAGCATACCTCAAACGACCTCAAGGCATTCGAATGCTACTTCATTTTCTCATTGTGATGCTGTAAGAGTCCATTTGCCAACGAACCTTAACAAACTCCAGATGTCCAAATAACAGTTACCAAATCGATTTTCCTGGGATTTGTTGTCTTGTTTGTTATAGGAGACAACCTACAGATGTCATATGATATGGTAACTGTTTTTCTATTTTGAGAAACAGATCTAGAGTTCGAATGGTTTGAGGATTGATAGCATTCTACATTTATATACACATGTAAAAGACTAACAGGGGGTTCGAATGGGGCTGACTGAGAGAGGTTTCGACCTGCGGAGTGTTCTTCCATATGGATGGACCTGTGAGAGGTTTTTATTCTACTGGACTATAAGTTGTGCTTAGCCATAACATTTTCTGTAATTATAAATGATCAATCAGTTATGAGCATTCTTTTTTTTACAGGATTCCTTTGCAGATGTGTTGGTGGAGTTTATTTATTTGTTAAGTTTTCCCGTGAACAGGACATTTGTTTTCAATTTCTTATTATCAGAAGGAAAGTAATAGAAGAAGAATTTATTAGCAGATACTCTGCCTCTAAGCTTGTGATAATATTTATGTTTATCCTCTAAAAATCTAGTTTAGGAATTCTTAGCTGCTCCTTTGCTTGGCTTTTTCCTCCCCTATTTCTTCCTCAAATCGACATCATCAAGACTTATTTCGATCCAATATTTCTACTGCCTTGCCCTATGTAAAATATTTGTCTAGATCTGATATGTGAATCACATTTTTAAGCACAGACCCCATTTGCCCAATGGCCCTCCTTGTTGTCCCAAACTAACCATTTAAAAATCAAAACCCTATACTTTTATAGCTAGCCTAACATTCATCCCTACATACCAAGTTAAATTTAAAAGAGAGATCCCTCTCTGAGTCTTGGAGGGCTAGATCCAAGACTCGAAGTGGTTCGAGGTTACCTCTGTGATTGCCTTAGCAGCCTTAGGCAAATTACAAAGTGCCAACATTTTTGGCGACTCCACTGGGGAACTTCTCCAGATATGCACTTCAAGTTCAAATTTGACTTCTGATGGTGAACAGAAGCCAAGCACAGAAGGCTGTACCATTCACCTGGCGACTCCATTGTTCAAGAGCCCAAGCTTCAAAGTTCACAAGCGACTTCACTGTTGAAGCATCTAGATTTCAAAGCCTTGATGATGCTTCAAGATGACAAGGTATGTGGTAAATCCTATATCTCATGAAGCCATAGAAGAATGCAGGGGTGATTTAGCAGATTTGCAAATTGATGAAGTTTCATTAATAGCCGCGTTTCATTGGTGGAAATCAAAGAATCTTCCAAATGAAATTAAAATTTGTTTTCTCGAGATGTTTGCTGAAAGACTTGAAAAAGACATTAAGCTTTTGAATACTCAGATTCAGTCTTATAGTTTCCAAAATCCAAATCAATTTTATGAGAAACTCACGTCTTCAAAACAAAAATATATTGTATCATCTTTCGATTTTTTGATTGATGAATATTTTGTTTGCAAGCATAAGTTTGAAGTTGAACGGTTGCAATCATGGTCTAATATTGAGGACACGACTGGGAAACTTATCCATGTTAGAATGTTGAAGGAATACCCAGAGAATCAACAAATAGATCAATATTTATTGACCCGGTTGCAAATTATATGGAGTTCTTTTTCAGTATAACTGTTCAATCATGTTTTTTCTGCAAGGACCCGAGCCATCACCAGTTGCCATTACATATTTCAGTTTTGATTTTCATCAAGCATGATGAGGAAGCCCAATCAAGGGATCAACTGCTGGGTTGGCTTCATTGGCACCTTTTCATTACCTGATTGAAGCAGTAACTATTAGCAAAGTAGGGTAGGTAGGAATGCGCCAATAAGCTCATTAGGATGAGCACCTTCTTTTTTGTCTCTTCATAGTTTATTTTCAGTTTACAGTTTGGGGGCAACCCAATGATTAGCTGGTCAGCGAAATTCAGAGTTAAGTGATTCTAGACACCTCCTTCGGAGTTATCTTCCCTAGGTGGAGCCTATGTTAGAACCCTATATAATAGGGGATCAGTGTTCTGAATAATATTTATCTTTTTTCAGGCATATGTGTTCACTCATGACGCATGGAGAAGTCGGCGGAAAGCACCTGACACTGACCAAGCATAAGGTGAGTGCTTATGCGTGAGATCCAAAGCGAGTTCTGGTGCATTTTAGCAAAAAATGGTGGATTGGTTTGAAATGGTAAAAGTTTAATTCTGGTGGGAAAATGCAAACTTGGTTTGTTTGCAAAAATTTGGTCCTTTTTAGCAAATTTGGCCCCTCGACCTTTGTGCAGAGTTTTATGCAAAAATTATATTGGCCTAGGGCCACCCCCTGAATAATCAACGAACAAGCTAGCGCCAACACCAAACTCCAAGGCTCACCTTGGGCTCACTTCATCGAACTACTTGGCAGCTATTGGAATATATCAATACTCAATTGTATTTTCTTCGCATGAATGTGGGATTCATTCCCAAAACATTAAAAATAATAAAAAATAAAAAAAACACACAGAGTTACCCTGTGCGCCCAGGCGTTGACTCGGGGTTATGTGTCAAGTAATGGCCATTGCATGGACGGTTGATGTTTGCAGGTTCGTATCATGATGCACCATCTGTAATGGAGATCACATTTCATCTGAGTTGAGTAGTTGTTGTCAATGTTCACTACGGATATAACCTGAAGACTGTCTGGTCACTAACCATGCTTAAATAGACCATGGACTATTCCGATCAATGAGAAATAAAGAAGTTTCCCTCTTCCCCAAATACTAGTCATTACTTGAAAAGTTTCGTTTCCATGGGATATCAAGCCATATAACCTTCTTTTAGACAAAAATGGTTGTATGAAGCTCTCAGATTTTGGTCTTTGCAAGCCTCTTGATTGTACAACCCTATCGACTCTTCATGAAAATGAGCCTATAAATGATGAGAATTTAAGGGAGTCAATGGACATAGATGGATGTTCTCCAGATTCTAATATTGGGGGCCCATGGAAAAGTCAGTGTGAACGACTTCAGCATTGGCAGCAAAATAGGAGGATGTTGGCATATTCTACAGTTGGCACACCAGATTATATTTCCCCTAAAGTCTTTCTTAAGAAAGGATATGGCATGGAATGCGACTGGTGGTCACTTGGAGAAATAATGTATGAGATGCTTGTTGGCTACCCACCATTTTATTCAGAGGATCCATTGACAACTTGCAAGAAGATTTTTCATTGGAGGCACCACTTGAAATTCCCTGAGGAGGCTAGTTTGTCACTGGAGGCTAAGGATCTTATTCATAGATTATTATGTGATGTTGAACACAGGATTGGTTCTAGAGGTGCTAATGAGATAAAGGCACATCCATGGTTTAAAATCATTGTATGGGATAAGCTGTATGAAGTTGAGGTAGCATATAAACCAACGGTCAATGGGGAACTTGACACACAAAACTTTGAAAAGTTTGATGAAGTTGAACCTCCATCTCAGACGAGAACANTATGAGAAACTCACGTCTTCAAAACCAAAAGATATTGTATCATATTTCGATTTTCTGATTGATGAATATTTTGTTTGCAAGCATAAGTTTGAAGTTGAACGGTTCCAATCATGGTATAATATTGAGGAAAGGAATGGGAAACTTATCCATGTTAGAATGTTGAAGGAATACCCAGAGAATCAACAAATAGATCATATATTTATTGACCCGGTTGCAAATTATATGGAGTTCTTTTTCAGTATAACTGTTCAATCATGTTTTTTCTGCAAGGAACCGAGCCATCACCAATTGCCATTACATATTTCAGTTTTGATTTTCATCAAGCATGATGAGGAAGCCCAATCAAGGGATCAACTACTGGGTTGGCTTCATTGGCACTTTTTCATTACCTGATTGAAGCAGTAACTATTAGAAAAGTAGGGTAGGTAGGAATGCGCCAATAACCTCATCAGGATGAGCACCTTCTTTTTTGTCTCTTCATAGTTTATTTTCAGTTTACAGTTTGGGGGCACCCAATGATCAGCTGGTCAGCGAAATTCAGAGTTCAGCCATTCTAGACACCTCCTTCGGAGCTATCTTTCCCAGGTGGAGCCTATGTTAGAACCCTATATAATAGGGGATCAGTGTTCTGAATAATATTTATCTTTTTCAGGCATATGTGTTCGCTCATGACGCATGGTGAAGGCGGCAGAAAGCGCCCGACACTGACCATGCATAAGGTGAGTGCTTATGCGCGAGATACAAAGCAAGTTCCAGTGCATTTTAGCAAAAAATGGTGGATTGGTTTGAAATGGTAAACGTTTAATTCTGGTGGGCAAATGCAAACTTGGTTTGTTTGCCAAAATTTGGTCCTTTTTAGCAAATTTGGCCCCTCGGCCTTTGTGCAGAGTTTCATGCAAAAATTATATTGGCCTAGGGCCACCCCCTGAATAATCAGCACACAAGCTAGCACCAATACCAAACTCCAAAGCCCACCTTGGGATCACTTCATCAAACTACTTGGCAGCTATTGGAATATATCAATACTCAATTGTATTTTCTTCTCATGAATGTGGGATTCATTCCCAAAACATTAAAAATAAATAAATAAATAAATAACACATAGAGTTACCCTGTGCACCCAGGTGTTGACTAGGGGTTATGTGTCAAGTAATGGCCATTGCGTGGACTGTTAATGTTTGTAGGTTCGGATCATGATGCGCCATCTGTAATGGAGATCACGTTTCGTCTGAGTTGAGTAGTTGTTGTCAATGTTCACTACGGATGTAACTTGGAAGACTGTCTGGTCACTAACCATGCTTAAATAGACCGCAGACTGTTCCGATCAATGAGAAATAAAGGAGTTTCCCTCTTCCTCAAATACTAGTCATGACTTGAAAATTTTTGTTTCCATGGGATATCAAGCCAGATAACCTTCTTTTAGACAAAAATGGTCGTATGAAGCTCTCAGATTTTGTTCTTTGCAAGCCTCTTGAATGTACAACCCTATCGACTCTTCATGAAAATGAGCCTATAAATTATGAGAATTTAAGGGAGTCAATGGACATAGATGGATGTTCTCGAGATTCTAAGATTCGGGGCCCATAGAAAAGTCAACGTGAACGAATTCAACATTGGTATCGAAATAGGAGGATGCTAGCATATTCTACAGTTGGCACACCAGATTATATTGCCCCTGAAGTCTTTCTTAAGAAAGGATATGGCATAGAATGCGATTGGTGGTCACTTGAAGCAATAATGTATGAGATGCTTGTTGGCTACCCACCATTTTATTCAGAGGATCCATTGACAACTTGCAAGAAGATTCTTCATTGGAGGCACCACTTGAAATTCCCTGAGGATGCTAGGTTGTCACTGGAGGCTAAGGATCTTATTCATAGATTATTATGTGATGTTGAACACAGGCTTGGTTCTAGAGGTGCTAATGAGATAAAGGCACATCCATGGTTTAAAAGCATTGTATAGGATAAGCTGTATGAAGTTGAGGCAGCATATAAACCAGCAGTCAATGGGGAACTTGACACACAAAACTTTGAAAATTTTGATGAAGTTGAACCTCCATCTCAGACGAGAATAGGATCAGGACCATGGCGGAAGATCTTGACAGTAGAGGATTTGAATTTTGTTGGCTATACATACAAGAACTTTGATTCTATGAAGGGATTACATTCATCTATTGTGGACTTAAAAAGGAGTGTATCATCGAGGAGACCATCTTTAAACTCTCTTTTTGAGTCAAATAATTTAGGTGTAGCTCTTCCTGAGATTGCAAATCCTGTGTGTTCAGGACATGAAGAATCTGAATCTGATATTTTCATGTCAACCGATCGTATGTCACCTTAATACATTCATAAATAAAATAAGCACCTGTGAGGTTTGCGATATTTGAACTGGTTCATTAGGTTATGTCAAATCTCATGGATGCTTGGTTTTAGGCAGGCCTTCAAGATCCTTATTTTCAATGTCAGTCTCGTCGTGGATTTACTGCCTTCTTTTCATGTGGCTGAAGTAAGCCAGAGAACTTGACAAAGAACTCAAACAGATTACAAAAGAAAATAATGAATCTGTTTGAAGCCAGGACTTTGAAAAGGATGGAGAGCTACGTGATCGTGAGATGGAACTTAAGGCACAAATTTTATCTTTAACAGAGAAAGGAAAAGAGAAATCAAAGGTTGAGAGTGAAGCAGGAGACGCAGGTCCATTAGTAACTGAGGTAGATATTTAACAAATCGTATGTGCATGAACAGGCATTCCAGTTGAAAAGGTGTCAACTGATGAGTCTGACAAGCTTCTGAAAATGGAGGAAACACTGCACCAATGCATCATCGAGCAAGACGAGGCAGTTAAAGCCATAAGTCGACCTATTCGTCGTGCAAGAGTTGGTTTGAAGAATCCAAACAGGCCAATTGCTAGTTTCATTTTCCTGGGTCCTACAACAAGTCAGAGCTTTCCAAGGCATTGACTACATACTATTTTGGTTCAGAGGTGGAAAAATGTCCCAGTTTTCAGGCATAGATCAAACCATATGGCAAACAGGGAGTTCATCTACAATGAAAACCTGGCAGTTAGATAACAGGTGGCAGAGGTTTCCTATTTTCCAGGCAGCGGTTAGAACACACAGGGAGGTGGCAGAGGTTTCCTATTTTATAGGCAGTGGTTAGAGCATTGATCCTCCAGCTGCCAGCATACCTCAAATGACCTCAAGGCATTCGACTGTTGCTGCATTTGTTCATTGTGATGATGTAAGAGTCCATTTGCCAGCGAACCTTAACAAACTCTAGATGTCCAAATAACAGTTACCAAATCGATTTTCCTAGGATTTGTTGTCTTGTTTGTTATAGGAGATAGCCTACAGATGTCATATGATATGGTAACTGTTTTTCTATTTTGAGAAACAGAGCTAGAGTTCGAATGGTTTGAGGATTGATAGCATTCTACCTTTATATACACATGTAAAAGACTAACAGGGGGTTCGACTGGGGCTGAGTGAGAGAGGTTTTGACCTATGGAGTGTTCTTCCTTATGGCTGGACTTGTGAGAGGTTTTTATTGTGTTGGACTATAGGTTGTGCTTAGCTAGAACATTTTCTGTAATTATAAATGATCAATCAGTGATGAACATGCTTTTTTTTACAGGATTCTTGTGCAGATGTGTTGGTGGAGTTTCTTTCTTTGTTAAGTTTTCCTGTGAACACGACGTTTATTTTCAATTTCTTATTATCAGAAGGAAAGTAATAGAATAAGAATTTATCAGCAGATACTCTGCCTCTGAGCTTGTGATAATCTTTATGTCTATCCTCTAAAAAGCTAGTTTAGGAATTCTTAGTTGCTCCTTTGCCTGGATTTTTCCTCCCCTATTTCTTCCTCAAATCGACATCATCAAGACTTATTTCAATCCAATATTTTTGCTACCTTACCCTATGTAAAATCTTTGTCCAGATATGAGATGTGAATCACATTTTTAAGCACAGACCCCATTTTCCCAATGGCCCTCCTTGCTGTCCCAAACTAACCATTTAAAAATCAAAACCATATACTTTTATAGCTAGCCTAACATTCATCCTTACAAACCAAGTTAAATCTAAAAGAGAGATCCGTCTTTGAGTCTTAGAGGGCTAGATCCAAGACTCGAAGTGGTTCGAGGTTACCTCTGTGATTGCCTCAGCAGCCTTAGGCAAATTACAGAGTGCTAACAGACTGATCAACTCGTTCGTAGGTGCATGGATTTCCCATGCAACAGATGTTAGATTTTGAGTACTGCAACTAGCACTATCAGCAAAGCCCATATGGGGTAGTGAGAACACTAACATCTAGAAACCAAGCACAAGTCAAGGTAATAAGTTTGAGGGTAGAAACAGAAACGAGAAAAAACACACTAGAGTATGATACATTAAAGTACAAAGAACTTATGAAGAAACACTTTAAGCATAGTACTTCGTTTGGTAAATCACATTTCTAGGTTCACCCAAAGGAATTCCATCGTAATCAATCAGATCGTAATCCCCTTTCTCTAATACTCATTTAACGATATAAGGGACATGTCACATGGGATCGAATTTACCTGCCCCTAACAAATCACGATCTTGGTCATACATAAGAACCAAATCGCCTTCAGAAAAAACACAAGGTTTAACATGTTCGTCATATTGAGCCTTAACGTGTTTATTTGAGGTTTCTATTATTAATGCAACATCATGAGTGAGTCTTGTCTAATTGCATTAAATACAAGATACATTCTTCTTCGGCTGTGATGTTGGGGAGAAATTCGACAACTAGATTCAGAGACAGGATTTCACATTCAATTGAAAAAATGACTTTGATACCATGCACTAATTGGAAAGGAGTGAACCCCATAGCAGATTTAACTAACATTTTATAGGCCCATAATGCCTAAAAAAGAATTGTGTGCCAACTTGGATCATGAATCCCTACCATCCATCGAAGCATAGTAGTTAAAACTTTGTTGATTTATTCAAATTGGCCATTGGCCTGTGGATAATAAGGGGTTGAGTTTTCATGTTGTAAACCCAACTTATCGATAAGATCAAACATCATAAAATTTCAAAAATGGGTGTCATGGTCTGTGACGATGGTTTGAGGGACACCAAACCTAGTGACGATATGATTGAATATGAACAATGTTGCAGTTTTCCTAGTGTTATCAAATGTAGCCATCTCCTCAACCCATTTAGTGAAATAATCCACAACTACAATGATGTATCCATGCCCCCCAGCCAAGTGAGGGTTACATGTCATGAATTCAATGCCCCATTTATCAAATGGACCAATGGAAACTACAAGATAGAGAGGAGCAAGATAAGATCAAATCTTATTATTATAGGTTTGAAAAGCATGGCATTTTTGAACTGTGAGAATGGAATCTTTGAAAAGAAAAGGCCAGAAGTAACCATCTCATAGGATCTTTTGGGTAGTGTCATACCTAGACATATGACCACCACATGCTCCAAAATGACAGTCATTTAGTGCTTTCTCAGCCTCATCATATGTCAGACATCATCGAAACATGGAGTCAATACCACGATGGTAAAGGGTATCACCAAGAATAATATATTGATGGGCTTGGTACCTAATACGATGACGATATACATGAAATATATCAAGCCATAAATTTTTGGTTTGGAGATAAACGATAATGTCTCCATACCAAATATCGTCAGAACTAATAAAAAAGAGAGATTCATCAGGGAAATAATCTTCCTCCACATTTTATGTTTCAATGGAGGGAAGGTCACATATCAACTCAGCAAAGACCAAATATTTATTTGACTTGGCTCTCTCAAACTCCAAATAAAACTCCTAGAGAATCACAATCCATTTGTAGTATTTTCCCCCTGGAAATTGTTGTGTAAGAATATGTTGCATAGGGTTGCAATCATAAATAACCGTGGTTTTGCAAAATAACATATAGTGATGAAAACATTGGACATCTTGAGCAGCTGCCAAGGAAAATTTCTTCAAATGCATGTATTTGATTTCGGTGTTCGTAAGACTTCGACTTAAATAGTAAATGACATGTTCATCGTGTGAATCGTCCTCTTGGACTAGAACCATGGCAATGTTATGATCCGAAGCAGCCAAAAGAAGCCAAGTATAATAAATAATATCAACTATAATCGGGGGGAAATAATAATAGTGTGCGGGATAATGCAAGTTTCAAAGCATCAAAGTTTGTGTTGGCAGTGTCGTCCCACACAAAATCATGACCCTTCTTAAGAATTCAAGTGAAACTTTTTGTTAGTTCGGCATAATTGGGAATCAATCGTCATAGAAAGTTTTCCTTCCCTTGCAAACTTTGGAGTTGGCGTAAGGTAGAAGGAGGAGGAAAATTGAAAATGGATTCAACCTTCAAAAAATCCACCCTAATCCCATGCGTGGAAACAATAAATCCTAGAAGTCTTCTAGACTCCACACAAAAAACAGATTTATGTGGATTTAATCGTATGCGGTAATATCGACATCGGAGGAAAATGGCTCCTAAGTGTGTTGGGTGATCTTTACAATGCATGGAATGCATCGGTAAATCATCAAGTTAAGTTTGTACAATATTCTTAATATCATGAAAGGCATAATACATAGCATTTTGAAAATTCGCACCAACATTCTTGAGACTGAAAGGGAGTTTACGGTACGTGAAGGTACCCCAAGGGTAAATAAAAGAGATCTTATGTTGATCTACATGGTCGCCAATTTTGTGATCAGAAAAACAGGTAAGTTTTGACACAAACTAATCTCCCTAACTTCAACAATAAATTAGAACAAAACATAGCAAAATACAAGTTTATCCTTAGATTTCATTGTAATGTAAACTATTTTAATGAGAGATAAATGGCATACCGTTTAAACTTCATTTGATCCTCTCTAGTGTTGTCCTTGCTCCATCTTTTTGTGGGATGTTGAGCCTGTTAAGAAGGAAAAACCAACAAACAGAGAGATCAATGACATATATATTACAATGAAAGCTATGCATAAGTTCAAGGAGTCTTGCAATAAAAATAGAGACACTTTTATAGGGAAGAAATGTATCACTACATTATATTGATGAAAGTGGATAATACAACATATACCTTGATGTTGCAAGATCCTTTCCAATGGCCCTTTTCTTCAACATGCACATTTTTTCTCCAATGCTTTTGATGAATATGATTCACAACCTAACTTCGAAAGATAAAGAAAAGATATCACAAGTACAATCTTCAGAAGAATTATTCATGCATAAGCCAACCTAGCTTTTCCCATGAGAGATCGCTCTTTATATAGAGTGAAGAGGGATGGATGAAGAGATTATGATAATCCCACTAAATCAGAGAAGTGAGTGAGATCCAAATTGATCGAAGGCCACCTCATCCTTTTGAAGATTCCATTCTAGAACCTTCAAGAATTTCATTTTTTTCCTTTTCTTGAGCATCGTCGCACCCTAAACACAAGTAGTCTGAGACGATGCCGTAGTCCACTGTGGTGCAACATGCAACGATCAAGGATTGTCACACCCTTAAAATCTGGCAAGGTGTCACAATCTTCTTTGGTAGGGTTTTTAGTAAAGGAAAGATGATTATATTTCCTAGGGAGAAAGTATTATTTCTTCAGTAGCTTCAGGGAACAAAGGAGTAAGTAATACACATATCATCGGTGATCATGGGGGTGACCAAAATAATGTGACATGGGGTAGTTTGGGTATAAACATCATCACAGGGTATTTTTTTCGATCTTACAGATTTTTATATGTGTCCCAAGCACAATGGTTGGGATGAAATCATTTCCCTCATCACCACTCGCAAAGAATATTGTTAGGTCTCTGTGATCAATCGGTGACTATGATCATATCACCATTCTCATGATGATAAATGGTCTAGATATGTCTTCCATCGGATTCATACTTCGAACTCTTCAGAGGAGTACTCCAAAACCTTCTGAGTTTTACTTCGAAGTCTCTAGAGTCAACTCCTAAAATGGTCAGCTCCAATATATCTAGACCCACACTCATCCTATCAACCAATCGATTATTGACACACATCTTAATGTTGGCAATTCTGGTCAACATCGTCTCACTCTTCCATCGTAACTGTCTAAGTTCCCCTCCCCCCCGATGATTAATGACTCGGGTTAAACTTGCCCACTTCCATATCTATGGTTCATACTCAACTTTGGAGTCTCTCCTTTGAAGCTCTTTCTATGACGATCGAGGGTTCCCTCCAAATGTTCCACTTCAAATATTCCACCATGTCCACTAGTTCAAATCTCTCCTCTATAATCTAACATGATCAACAGTTTCAATCTCTCCTGGGTTAATACAATATTTCACAGTGATATAACCACCTATTTGGGGACTTAACCATTTCTTGATTTCTTTAGGAATTCAATCCTAATTTTCAAGGGTTTGAAACCACTCTAAGGCCATTACAAGTTATTAAAACTTAAAATGGAAATATTGCATGATTTGCAGGCTCTCCATACAGGAATATGAAATTCTCAAGTATTTACAGTCCATACTTATTAATTTTCATGATCATCCGCTCAATAACAAACATTCTAACATTTCCTATGTTTTCGTGCATTCAAACTATAGACTATAAACAACTGATTTTAATTTTATATTCATACGTTTACACATGCATACAAATATATTAGTCATAAGAAGTTCTAGTAAATATAAAGACTTATCTGGTAAGGAAAATTCCAAATCCAACTAACTGAGAGAGGATGTCTTTCCTCCCAACCTTAGGTCTTGTCATAGAGTAAGTTCTTACAACATTCCACCCCCATGCCAAGCCATGATACCAACCATGGAAACTGACTCATCAGGATTACAATTTTACGATGATCCAGGAAGGTTGCTCTCCTTCCTCCTTTGACACAACAAAAGTTGCCACCTCCCACTGATTTTTGGGTCTCCACAGGCTTATCAGGTGGTTTCTAAATTGAATTTCCTCTGCACAAGGGAGTCCCTTCTCTTATAAATAGACCCTCAATGAAATCCCCTTACTAGTTTCATTTTTTTTCTTGTAAGCACCAAGTTGTGGACCATTAAAGCTCCAGTTTGGGATACAGGTTTTCTCTATTTAGGGTGATCATCAAAAACTCATACAAGCTTTGTGTTTTCCTCCATAAAGATCTTCATTTTCCTTATTTTTCCTCAATCAACACCTCTGAACCTCTTCTCTTTGTTATCTCTTGCTCTTCTATGGGTGTTCTTCACCTCCTCTCTTGTGTGTCTCTCTCTTGTCTTCATGTTTTCCTCCTTTGGTCGTGTTGACGGGCGAAATCGACC
>JZKD02S1812980.1:7216-9716 GCA_000966675.3 Picea glauca
CGGTTTGGGTTTCCAGGTGAAAAATCTCTGTGTAATGTTTGTATTTTCCATTGTGTCTTTTCTGTTCTTTTCTGAATATCAGTTTGCAGTAGGTATTGTACAAGGTTAGAATTTACACCAAGATCCAATTCTGTAGGCACAACCAATATGAAATATTATTTTGGTTGGATGATCAAGTATTGTCTTGGTTGTAGTTTAAGATGGTCTTTAAGATTTTTGGGATACTCTTTTCATTTTGAATTCCTCCCACAAAAATATTTGGGGAGTAGATATACCAATGGTTGAAGAAAAAATTGATAAATTGATCACAAAATACATGAATTTAGTTAAATTATATTTACAATTTCAACCAAAATCTTGGTTGCTACACATTCTTACTACTCCTTCTATTGGGTCTATTCTATTACTAGTTATCAAAGATTAAAAAATTCTTCTTTGTAGTATCATGTGACCCAAATTTATGGGAACAAGTGTTTCATAGAGTAAAGTCGAGTCCATGTTGTAATCACAAGACTTTAGAGGAAGGTGGATGAGCCGTATCCATTCAAAAGGGACATGACTACAAGTATATTGTGTTTTAAAAGTATTATTTAATAATGGATAGAAATAGTACATGGAAAGTCCTAATTAAAATTTCTATGGTAAAATTGTTAAATTGATTGGAAAGACATGAATCTCCAAACCCTCTTAATTACCCCATACCATGTTGAAGGATAAAGCACATTTGTGTTAAAATTATTTGTAAGATTTTGGAGGTTATGAAACTTAAGGTTTAGTGGAAAGGTGACATGCTCAAAACAAGTCCTTCTTTTAATGAGCGTATTTGGTGGCAAGAGCTGAATAAGGAATTTCAATCTTCCCAAAAGAGGAATAACAAATGCTCAAACTAGACAAATACATTTTGGAGCATGTCAAGATCTTAATCCTTCATAATAGCTTCACTATGATAGGGATGCACACTCCTTTTGTAACATGGAGAGAATAAAGAAGGAATTATGCTAAGGCTTCAAGAAATATAAGCATGGAGATGGTTGCAAATGGTTGTTTACAAATACAATAAAGATCAATAAATAATTGAGATGCAATTAAAAGGAAAATTATGACGATATAGATTCAAAACTATGTAGAAGCCCTTTGTTGAGTTAAATATTTATTTTTGACTATCCTTAAAGGGCTAGCACCCATAAACCACAATCTCAAACACTTGGGAGTAGCCCAATTGAAATTTTATCTATATGGAGAAAAGAAAATATAAAATATATTTTCTAGTTTTCCAATCATATCAAATTAGTCTTTTCTAAGATAATTAGAGTATAATTTTTTAAGGCTTAGAGTTAAGGTTTTATTCGAGTATATATTTTTTTCTTAATTTGGAAGTGAAAGATTAAACTTTTCTTAAAAAATCTAAAAAAAGTTTTACCTAGTATAATAACTCCTTACTTCTTCATTTACAACTTACATTCATACTAAATATGAAAATTGTAACAAAATTCATTTGCAAATTACATTACATACTAAATATGAAAATTGAGATGACACCTATCTCATGCAATAACAAAATCTTTACCATATAATTGAGATAATACAAAATTTCATATACATGAAATAATTGGACATTTTTCAAATTTCAAAGTTTAATCATATATATATATTTGAAAAACTTCTATTGATTTTTCTATATAATCTATTTATATAACATTATTACTAGGTTAAAAGAACCAAAATTTCTTTAAATTTTATTTATATACATTTGATATTTTTTAATTTTTTTTTATATAAATTTGTTGCAAAACATTATTGCTTACTGTAAACTAAACCTTCTTTATATATAAGTTACTGGTGAAACATTATTGCTTAATGTATGTAGTGGATATATGTTAAACCATAGACACATAGGCTAATGAAAAATTAATAGAAGAGAAAGCACGCTTGGATCAAACAAGTTGACATTAAATTAGTGGGAACCTTGGAACATAAAGTTAAGTTAATTTAGAGAAGACTAAAATCCCACATCACCGAGTACATTAAGGTGATCCAGATTCATTTCTAATTTTAAATATTTATTTTAATATTAAGGTGATTGGATTTTAAGTTTTTTTTTTTTAATAATTTGTACATATAGTTTGGAGGTAAAGTCATAGGTTCAAAATTTGTTGATATAAAAAAAATCGAGTTATATTAAAGATTGATATGGCTTGGATCGTGATTTTAACAATTTAGATACCCCTTGAATAACGGTTTCTTAGACTAGCAAACAATAAAAATAATTTGTACATAAAGAGATCCCATCCCATTTTCAGGGTGGGCGAGGAGGGATTTGAACCCCGACACCGTGGTTCGTAGCCACGTGCTCTAATCCTCTGAGATACAAGCCCCGTATTCACTGGATTCGTTCCGAGGAGTCCCTTCCAAAAGAGGGATTCCTTTCTTCAGCCGGGGTAAGAAAATGTGGAAGCGAATTTATCGCTATGAGCGAGCACAGGTATTGCGTTTCAAATTA
>JZKD02S1812980.1:14716-63072 GCA_000966675.3 Picea glauca
GTCAATGGCCGTAAATTCTCGGCGGTAAATTCTCAATCTTAGGATTAGAAGCCATATTCTTATAAGTCAGAATTTTTAGAACATGTTTTATTAGAATATGGATAAAGATTGTATTTATTATTTAGTTTATTGTAAATGTATATAAATACATGTGTTTGTAAAGGTAAAAATTTAGAATTTTTAGAACATGTTTTATTAGAATATGGATAAAGATTGTATTCATTATTTAGTTTATTGTAAATGTATATAAATGCATGTGTTTGTAAAGGTAAAAATTATTGTGAGAAACTCAGTGTGTGAGAGAATTGTAAATCTGATATAATTTTCATGATCTAAATAATAAAACAACCAATATTTATGCTTGGTGGATGTAGCTCAACTTTTGGGTAAACCTGGTGAAATCTATCTGTATATGATTGTTAATTATCATCTCATTGACAATTTTAACAGGTAATATCAAAGTGAATTTGAAGAGAAGATATCAAATTTTCAAAAATAGGTAGATCTCCGAATTTCAGCAGGTCTCTCCACTGATGCACACTTCACACACAAGTAAGATTTCCAAATTTCCACAAGCGTCAAGACGTGCGGCGGCTCCACTAATATTTTTTCGAAATCTCCACGGTCCAGCCATAAGAGAGGTGCGGCGGCCCTTTTGACGCACGCAGGCCACCCACATCGGGAGGTGCGACGCTTTAAAAAATATATATTATGAGGGTATTAGCGTATTTTTTATTGAGTGAATATCATATAGTATGCATAAAAATGAAGAATTGAATTTCATTTTTCTTTTAAAATCGTGAACAATTCAAGTCAGGTGGAGGATGGAGGATGTTAAAGGTTTATTATATTTGGATTTAAATATAATATTAAAAGGGTGGAGGAATGAGGTGGGGTGAATTTTATTAAAAAAAAAAATTATTAAAAGGGGAATTTTAAATATTTTTTTAATAAAAAGTGGGGTTAAAAAAGTTTTTTATTAAATCTTTTATAAAATCTTGTAAAAATTAAACTATTATTTCTTTACATATTTTTTGAAAGGGCTTTAGTTATTATAAGTAGTGGTGTTTGTTTTTTATGTTTTTTCTAATGGTAAAGACGCTGATTGCTAAGTTTGAAATTGAGAAATTCAATGGCAAGAACAATTTCGAACAAGGCGTGGTAAAGGTGCTTTTGGGAAAAGAAAAGAAACCCGCGACCATAACAGATGATCACTGAGATGAGATGGATACAAGAGCACTGAGTGCCATACGCCTGTGTTTGGCCGGCGATGTTTTGTTCAATATTGTCTCGGAGAAGGCAACAGTCGGTTTGTGGACAAAGTTGGAAAGTCTATATATGACAATTTATCCTTGACGAGCAGAATCTACTTGAAGAGACAACTATACAGTTTGCAGATGAAAGAAGGTACAAAAGTTGTTGACCATTTAAATACTTTTAATACCCTTATAGTTCAATTGACTAGTATGGAAGTTAAATTCGAAGATGAGGATAAGGCTATTACATTATTGTGTCCATTGCCCGAGTCTTGGTATAATCTAGTCATCTCTATTAGCTTTACTTCAACATAAGTTTTAGATTATGACTCTGTTGTGCGAGCTTTATTGGCTGAGGAGATGATGAGAAAATCTTGTAAAGAAACCTCAACTTCATAGTTGATGCTAGTGAGAGTTCGAACTAAAGGCAGAATGAGAGAAGTTCTTCTCGATCCAAGTCAAGACATAGAAAGGGTAAAGAAAAATACCGGTACTGTGGAAAAACAAGACATCTCAAGAAAGATTGTTGGAAGAGAAAGGAATATGAGGAAAACTCTATGAAGGAAGAAAATTTGGTTGTAACAAATTCAGGGATAATTAATCAAGTTTTATCCCTTTCTAGTAATTTACAATATCAATAAGAATGGCAGTTTGATTTAGGTGCCTCCCACCACATGTTCTCATATAGAAATTGGTTCATTTCTTACCAACCTGTTGATGAGGGTGTAGTGTTTATGGGAAATGGTATTTGCTATAAAACTGTTGGGGTTGACAGTATTAGAATCGGGATGCTCAATGGTATAGTTAGGGAATTAACGGGTGTTAGATATGTACCTGAACTTAAATCAAATCTGATTTCATTAGGAGTGTTGGATTCTTGTGGATATAAGTATACAGGTCAAGGTGGAGCACTTACAGTGTCGAAAGGTAATTTAGTATTGATGAAGGCAACAAAGGTTGATAACCTTTATAAGCTGGAAGGAAGTACTAAAGTGGCATCTGAAGTGACAAATGTACCTTCTTGTTTATGGCATAAGCATCAAGGTCATAAGAGAAAGAAAGATCTATAAGTACTGGTAAGAGGTAAATCATTTCTAGACTTAAAATCTTTGTTTCTGAATTCCTGTTTGTTTTATATCTTTGCATGTTATGATGATTGTATAAAGGGATGTTGTGTGTGGGATCCTACTTCTCACAAGGTCATCATTGACAGAGATATTGTATGTCTGGAACAATCAAAAGGGTTGATTCAAGATCACAACAGTAAATTTGTTTGCATGCTAGATAATTTATTGTATGGCCTAATGGTACCGAGGCAAATATACAAAAGGTTTGAATCCTTCATAGTGAGTTAGAATTTTTCAAAGGATAGGAATGACTATGCAGTTTATAGTACATTCACAGTCTTGATGTTCTTTGCTGATGATATGATCGATGCAAGTCGAAGCGTATATAAAATTAGTAAAAAAATGATTCAAGTGGACAGAACAATTCAGATGAGGGATAAACGAGCAACAAAACAAATTATGGGCATGGAAGTACACAGAGACGGTAATGGTAAGCTGTGGTTTTAGTTTAGTATGAACATTGTAAAACCAATTTTTATCCCTCTTGCTTTGCATTATAAGTTTTCTTCAAGAAGTATAGGTCCTATCAATTAAGAAGAAAAGGTTATGTCTCGTGTAAGTTCAGTAGGAGGTCTGTTGTATGTGATGAAATGGTTAAGACCAGATGTTTCACGTGCTTATGATGTTGTCAGATACGTGACAGATTCAGGTGTTGCAGTGAAATGGGTGCTTCAACATTTGAGAAGAAAAAATGTCACCTATAATGGTTACACTGAGATGGCATGTGATAATTTTAATGTATATCTTATAGGTCTCTTGGATAAGAGGAGACCCATTACTAAAAGTGTCTCATAACATAGTTGTGGAAGACATGTTGGAGGTGGAGTGGCCCCTCAGGAAATCCAAACTCATGCAAGTCACATAGGCGAGATCATGAAACCAACTTTATTAGAGAAGTTTCATTGGTGTTTGGCTTCTTTTGGCTTGTGGCAAAGGTGATGAACAAAAGGAAGGAGCAAGGTATCACATTAATTGTTGTCAAGGTGGAGCTTGTTGGGATTTGTTGACAACGAATTCTCAAGAATAGATTTAGATCCTATCATTCCACATTGGTTACAACCAATTAGACCAAGTTAGAATATGGATAGGGATTGCATTTATTATTCAGTTTCTTTTAAATGTATATAAATACCTTTAAGCTTGTAAAGGCAAAAACCACTGTGAGAGACTGAGTGTGTGAGAGACTTGCAAATGTGATGTAATCTCCATGATATGAATAATAAGACAACCGATGCCTATGCTTGGTGGACGTAGCCCAACTTTTAGGTGAACCACCTGAAATCCCTGTGTTTATTATCTATATGTGATTGTTAATTATTATTATAAATTATGTTTTCAGCAAACCATTCTAACAAACATGAAATAAAATGATTTGTAATTTGTACCTCAAAATTAAAACGTTTAAAAAGCAATCCCACAATTTTAATCAAATTACATAAACCTTTTCAATGTTAGAATTTTTCGTGGTGCATAAAGCCATAATTATTAGTAAAAAGCAATCCCACAATTTTAATCAAATTACATAAACCTTTTCAATGTTAGAATTTTTCGTGGTGCATAAGGCCATAATTATTAGTAATTTCGGAAGAGCTAGCCACTATAAGCTAATTGATAGAAAGATTAAGAGTTTTTATACCCATTAGATATAAAGATTAAGAGGAAAAGAGCCTTTATGCCTCGTAAAGGCATGTCAAATTGTTTTGACATTGATTAGTTTTCACATTCTTAAAAAATTATATAAAATTTATAAAAATAGAATAAAATTTAAATATTAAATTAAATATTTTGGAAAAAAATATTTTAAATATAAAAATTTGATTTTTGATTAATAAATGTAGATGAATTAAAAAATTTAAAATACAAAATTTTAATTTTTGATTAATAAACATAGATGAATTAAGTCACAAAAATAATTTTATGTGGATTTAAATAAAGTTGTGGACTATTAAAAAAATATTTATATATTTGATACATTAGTGAGTAAGGGAAAGGAGAAAAATTTGATACATTAGTGAGTAAAGTAAAGGTAAAGGAGAATGAGATTTGGATGATGACTACATTAAGGTTGTGTTTGTGGATGTACATGGATTGAAGGTCGGGGAAGATCAATGGATGTAAGGTGGAGGAGAATACCAATACCAATATTTTGAGTAGAAAATCATGGAACTATAACGAGTGTTCATGAAAAAATTGATCTTGGTATTGTCATAAATAATGTCAGATATTTCTTGATAGCATAATGAAATATTGAGACTCAAAAAATGTCACAATTTCACATATTATAACTATTTGAATAGTATATAGGGGTTTTCGCAGTGAAAGATATTAGATATTATTTTTGGAATTAACTGCATAGTGTAATTCATTCATCTATGACCCATATCCGTTTGAATAGTGTTGACATTAAGCATAGAGGACCATAAAAAAATCTCTAATTTGTATAATATTTAATTATAAAGAAGACTCTAAAATTTCAATAACTAATATTTCTCTATTTTGTCTTTTCAACTCTAAATATAGAACTCAAATTGAACTTTGAAATCTTCAAATATAACTATTTTATCCAAACAACAAGTTTTAGTCTAATCTAGTTTGAGGAATAGATACAAACCCTAAATTGTACATGTTATAATTTTAAAAATTTATCAAACCATATATTGAATTTTTATCCAATATATTTATCTATGTACTATATCAACTCTAAAATAGTTTCTACATATAAAAATGATCCAAAACTGTGAGAAAAAAAAAAATGATCCAAAACACATTTAACATCTATAAGGGAATTTATTTATAATTGAATCATCATTGTGCTTTAACCTTAGCCATGTACCATATTTAAATGGGATACTTTTACAGTGGAATTGAGGTTCATAACTCTCCTTCTATTAAAAAAACGTGTTTATAAATTAAAAAAATGAATTTAAATTATATTAAAAGTTTTACTACCTAAGAGTTGGTATGTTAGAATGTAACATTGAAGTATGTTGTGTTGCTTAGTCAAGTTCTCTAATATATAAATTGTTTTTATTAACTAACTTTAATATATATAACACTTGTTGTATGTCTTACTAAAAGTTCCTAATATATAAAGAAGTTGTTTTTATTAACTAATTTTAATTACTTGGATAGGTATTTCCTATTGAAATTCTTGATTAATCATCTTTTTAATTACAAAATTTGATGTGATGGAAAGGAATTGAAGATGCTAGCATATTCTTAATGTTACATTCAAATCAATAAATGAGATTTGTATAATTAACTCTCTTGCATTTATGAAATAGTAACATGATTAAGAAATTACTAAATCAACTTATCAATTGTCACTAACCATAATTTAACAAATCTAGAGAAGATTACTTTACTTTCAACATTTACATTTTCACTTTCATTTTACAGTGATGCTACCTATAATACTAACTGTAATTATATCAAGTAAAACAATCATTTAAGATTTAATTTTTAATTATTTTTTATCAATACACCGTTTCATAAATTTTAACTTTATGTATCCGCCCTTAAGGAGAAAGATGAAAAGGAACCATTTAACATTTATTTATTTATTTATTTTAGCCATTGGCGGTTTCATAAATTTTTAACTCCATGTGTATGGAGAGGAACCATTTATTTATTTTAATAATAATGGACGGTTTCATAAATTTTTAAGACCATCTGTATCCACCCGCGCGACTCCATAAACTTGAGAAGTGTAGAGGAGCCATTTAAGATTTTTTTTTTTTTTTTTTTTAAAATGAACCTTTTCATAAATTTTAACTTTATGTATCCGCCCTTTCCAGAAGCGATGGAGAAGAACCATTTAAGATTTCATTTTTATTTTTTCACCAATTGGCAGTTTCATAAATTTTTGCTTTATGTATCCATGTATCCGCCCTTTAAGAGAACAATGGAGAGGAACCATTTAACATTTACTTTTTATTTTATTAGTAATGAGCAATTTCATAAATTTTAACTCCATGTGTATTCACCCGCGCCACTCCACCTGGGAACAAATATCTGTACATGCTATTACATATCACCATATCACCAGAGGAAAGACTATACATGCTATTACATATCACCAGAGGAAAGAGGACATAATTGTTGATTGCTATTACATATCAAGAAAAGACACAAGAGGTTGATCACGAAATTTTTTATCTTAATTTATTTGTCCCGAAACTTTCCCATCTTTCCACTATAACGAATACCAATTTGCCAAAGTTTGCTTCTTAATAAATGTTTCATTTACGATCATCTCTATCATTTTATTCATTTTCTCTTTTCAAGCAAACAACCTATCATTTTATTCATTTCCTATTTTCAAACAAACAATATATTTTTCAGATAGTATAGGAATCTTTTCAGATAAGATCCTCATAGTAGAGTTCCAGCTCTTATGAAGTGTATCGATATCTCCTGCAGTCCAATTGCTTCGAGGTTTTGGAAGTGATATTATATCCATCGACAAAATACTATCTTGAAACTAGGCCAAGCCACAAAAGTTACAGCGTCCACAGAACTTTTTTCTCTGAAATTGATATGCTTAGAGCCAACTCCACCTGCCCGACTTCACCATAAATTTATATGCTTAATGCATTTAAATTAAGAGCAAACTCCAGCTGCACCTTTATTCAGTGTTCATATTTATATGCATTCAATTAATGAATCCGTGTATGGACAATCAACATGCAATATTTTCAAAGAAACCTAAAGACTGAATACAGAATTACTTATCACGAGAAAAGAGAGGACACATTTGTTGATTACTAAGATAACTATTCTGCATTAGTAAAGGACAAAAGAGGTCACTGGAAAAGAGTGCAAACACATTCAGGTATGTTGATAGTTATTTTCTCTGAAATTGATGGGATTTTCATGCATTTAGATTATTACGTAATTCCAACTGCGCCCTTTAATATGCATTCAGATTTTCATTTCATTTAGATTTTATTATACATCCTGTCCCTTTTTAATTTTTAATTTAAATGCCTTAGTCCCTTTAATATAAACACTACAAGGACAAAAACCTTGTTCTGTTAATGCAGAAGATAAAAACCTTGTTCTGTTAATGCGTTCTGCATTAGGAGCTTTGAGCCCATTTAGATTTAAATTCATTCATATTGCACTCCATGTATATTTTATAACACGTCTTTTGTTTTTTTTCTAAATAAAAAACCTGATAGCATTGCGGAGTAGCAAGAACACATTACACATTGCTATTCCAGTTAACCATGTATCAATCATAAATGAAATTATCTAAGAATCCAATCCGAACACAATAAAAAGCCTGGAATTATTCAAACCTTGAACTTTAACACAAAATAACTCAAAACCCTAAAATCTTCAAACCCTAAATTTTCTAAAAAAAAATTATTCGAACCTTAAACTTTAACACAAAATAACTCAAAACCCTAAAATCTTCATACCCTAAATTTTCTCAAAAAAGACTATCATGAGGGGGGAGCTAAAATCATCATTTATAGCTTAGGAGGAATAGGACGGGCACCCAACAAACTAGCCTGCTAAATCTCGAGATCGGTGAGCTACTGCTCGCGATCCATGCGGCCTTGTCGGTACTGCACATAACTTTCTTGCTGAAACGGGCAGTGTTGGAACTATTAACTATTAAGGAACTATTTACGTCTACAAAATTACTCTCTGAAGGATTTGGGGACATCAATACTGAAGGTGCTGCTAATGAGGGACTGAAGGTGCATGAGGGAGGAAAAAGCTTTGTCGGCTTTCCGCTCATCTTGTGGGACATATTGTTTACATATGTGTAAAACAATAATCTGAAAAACTTATTTTGATATCTTTCTGGAATACCTTCTATAACTATAAAATATCCACTTCTTCACTCTTCTAGAGAGCACTTAGACAGGTTTTTAAGTCTGATTTAAGGTTTTCAAAATGAGGTTTCCTATCGATACAAGCACCATCACCTAACGGCTTGCAACTCTCTACCAGTTTTTCTAAATGAATTGATGATCTTCCCACGGAGCAGAGAGGTGAGGCAGTAAGAAGTATGGTGAGGAAGGATCTATTGACTGCTTTGTTTGCTTATGCAAAATATAAATAATCGCCCTAATACAGCCATCGCAGATGCAGATGTTCGTCTGCCAAAGTTGGTTATTCTTTCTTTGCATGTTAGTGGAGATTAGATGAATATTTAGCACTGGCAATTTCCTGGCGCAACCAAACCGATTTCTTGTTTGATAGTCTTTTGGCTCCTTTCGCTATTTTATTCCAATGTCTTTTTCTAATTTTTCTTTTAGACTGTTTTATTTCAATGTTCATAGAAGTTTTTCCTTCTATCAACCTTTATCTCAATTGAGTATTAAAAAGGCTCAATGGCATTCATATTATGTACTTGTTTTAAAATGGTTTTAAATCTTTTAAATTCTTATAATTTTTAATCTATATATATATATATAACAAATTTATTTTCAAATCTAATTTATTTATCTTTATTTACTTTTTTTAATTGAATATAAAAATATCTGTCTATCTCTGTTTAAATTATTTTGATAAATAAAAATGTTATTGCACATACAGAATGTTAGAGCTCAACTCGAGGAGAATTGCATCATTGACCTAAAAGCAAGCCGAATCGCATTACTGCAGTTGACTATTTGCATCACTTAACTGCATATGAAATCAATCTCTTAGGAATCATGCTTAATTATAACGGAATAGCTGAATTAATGAACTGCATATGAAATCACACTCTTAGAAATCAGGGTAGTCAAATTATAACCGAATAGCTGAATTGTTTCACGTTAAGATTTCAGTGATGGAAATAACTAAAGCCGAACTACACATAATTCAAGCATAACCTAGCGAGGTACACGAAATCAAACTCTTAGAAAACACTGAAATACTAAATAAATATTTTATTAATTTATTTTTCAAATAAATAAAATATTAAAAAATTTTACAAGAATTTTTAGACAATATTGTATTTATTATTATTAATACACTATAAAGATGAGGTTATAGTTAGAGCTATCATCCACATTTCCATCATTCGTCATTTTGTTAGACTAATTTTGGGAATGGGCTAGAAAAGTTAATAGTTCCTTTCTCCGAGCTTGTAATCTCGGATTGAGAGAAGCATTTTGGTGCATATAAAATGGATATACCATGTTTTTAGCCACACCAATTTTCCATTTGCATGGAACCAAGATATGTATACTTTCACTGCAAAAAAATCGTTGAAAACTTTGTGCAATTCCAAAACCAATTTCATATTCAAATTCAAGCCAATATGAAAAGTGTATATATATTGCACTTGTAGTTCAACATTGTTATAGTTCTTAAATAGATTTTGTAAGTCATTTTACAAATTATTCTCATTGACTTCAAAGTGACAATAGCAAAGAAAAGGTTTTGAAGTGAATATGCTCTAATGTTTTCTGTCCTTGCCCCAACATTAATGTTAATATCCTAGACAATATGACTATTTACTTTGTATTAATGGTCATTTTTATGTTAATGTTTTTACTTGGCTATGTAAATTTTGACTTATACAAACACTATGTTCATAACAAAGATAATTAATTTTTTTATATATAACAAGTAATACTAGCAATAACCACTTTTATAATGTGGTTGTTACAAGTATATAAAACACCTAAAGTATGTTGTGTGCCTTAGTCAAAGTCTTTAATATATAAATATTTATTTTTTATTAACTAATTTAATGAGTTAGGTATACAAATTTAATAAGTTGGTTCATTCTAATAACAATTATTCACTAATAAAGTTTTCAAATACTACTTTGTAGTTTAAAAGTTCTACTAATTATTTGTTTAATTTTGTTTGGAATAGGGTGAGAAATTGTTGGCTTTCTAAATTTGAATGGTTAAGTATCATGGTGCCCTAAGGATTTTTCAAGAGAGTGAATCTATTTATGCATTTATAAATGCAATTTAAACAACATAAATTGAAATTTCACCCAAATTTATATGACCTATTCCAATAAAAAAATGCCAAAATGTAAAACTTTTAAACAACCTCTATCTTTATTAAAAATATGTTTGATTATAAGAATTACCATAGTAAACTTTTTTATTACTGTTCCAAATTTCTTTGATGGCAATTAGGATATCTTTAATTATAAAATTCTAACATTTATTTTTTATTACTATTCCAAATTTCTTTGATTGCATTTCGGATATCTTTTAATATAAAAGTCTAACATTTTGAAATATAAAGTTAACAATGAACCTTACCTTATTTGTTGATTACTATTCTGAATATAATTGATGACTGTTGGATTTTCTTTTGTTGAATGGGATTAAATGCGACCTAGTATAGACACGTGGCTAGAAAGTTGAAATACATGTGATTTGCATTATTCCCGAATTAGTTCTTCCTGAAAGGTTGTTGGACACAAAAAATTTAGCATTACCGAAGAATTTATCTTTAAAACAAGGGCTCCTGAAATTGAAATTTATGAAATTATAGGTTCCTGGACAGCATAAACTATACATGCCAAAAGTGCAATTTATAAAGTAGATATTTGGTTTTATACATACAAAATATGTACTTTTATAATGGATCGCGGGTTGTCAGGCCAGCGGGCTGAAAATTGGGCCTCTGATGTTCTCTGCCCTACAAATAACACCGACGGTTCTGCGATACAGAAATTGGGCCTCCGATGTTCTCTGCGATACAAAAATCAAGGAGTGGAGTTGCGGGCTATAGAAATTCATCAGAAATAAATAAATTATACATACGTTATATGTACTTCTAAAAAGAAGATATTTAGTTTTATAGATACAAAATTTGTACTTTTATAAAGTATGGGGATGATATTTTATAGAGCATGCACGGAGCCCTCAATGCATACGTAGCCGGTTTTTCGATCGCGGGTTCTGAGGCTGGCGGGTTCAAAATTAGGCCTCTGATGTTCTGTGTCCTACAAATAGCACCGAAAGTTCCGCGATATACAAAATGAAAGGCGGAGTTGTGGACTATAGAAATTTACCAAAAATTAATAATGTCTGTTATACAATAGAATAGTAATAACGTCTATTACACCGAATTAGTTTGCTTTAAAACTAAGGTTTTTTTTGGACAAAGAAGATATGGCATTGCCAAATTAGTTTTCTCTACAGACGTTTTATAGAGCATGCACAGAGTCCTCATTCCATCAGTTTTTGGATCGCGGGTTCTCAAGTTGGTGGTTTCAAAAATGGGTCTCTATTGTCCTGTGCCCTACAAATAGCATCGAGAGTTATGCGATATACAAATTGACAAAAGGGCTTGATAATTATACTAACTTATTACAAAATAAGTAATGTATGTTACATATCTTTGGAAATTACATCAACATTTAAAGAATCAACGTCGTTGAAGACCAAAAAATTAGCATACAATAGGAGACAAGAAATGTAGCATATTCGAGTTAGTTTTATTTGGAATGCAGAAGAAGGTTCCTAGAAAGTCAAAATTTAGTATACAATAAGTGCATTTTCGAATCAGTTTTTTTGGAATTTATCAAAAAATAATAACATCTATTACATGTTTCTGGAAATTTAAATGCGTTTTTCATATAGACTGGGATTGGGGCTCCCGCGGACCATAAAAAGAAATAAGTACAATAATTAGGAATGTCGAAAGAAGAAGTGTGTGATGGTAGAGAGAAAGACATGAAATTTTTTTTGGAAGTTATGAGTCTTTGGTTATAGTTTTCTATTTAAAGAGGACATAAGTGGATTGATAAAGAAAAGAAGATGACAACATAGACTTAAACTAGATTGATAAACAAAACAATATGGAAGTATAGACTTACTATGAAGCCGATGCATTTTTGTTGCTGTCGTCGATGGGCAATGGAGTCTTGTTGACCGGTTGTTGCCCTTCTTCGACGGGGCTGTCTATTCTCTGTTGGAACCATTCTTCGATGTATCTTTTCATGGGGGCTATGTTGATTTCATACAATATTTCTATGTCATAAATCTTGTTTTATAATTTCCTTAGATCCATTGAAATACTATGCAGACTCTGTTCAATTTTTTCCTTGTGTGAGGCATAGTCTAATACCCACCGCTCGTGCTCATCTAGACGATGTTCAAGTATGCCTTAAAAGTTTTCAAAAGACAACCCCTTTAAAATCTCAACTTGTTCCTGGAAGGCTTGTTTGGTGACTCAAAGGGATTTGAGAATTAAGTTAGGATCTTCAACCTCGTTGGTAGTTCCGACTAAGTCCATCTGGAGCAAGCTTCTGAATAAATCATCCTTTTCTGATATGACTTGTTTACATGAATTGACAATGAGCTGCAGGTTATGAACTTTCTTTTGCCAGCATGCTTTTACTTTTTGGTGCGCTTTGGGGAGGGAAGTTTCTCCTGTCTTCTTTTCAGTTTTGATGTGTTGACGACATAGTTGGAAAAAGGGTCCAATACCTGATCATAGAAAATATGTTCATTTTTTAAATTCACCTCCAAATGTTCCAGCAAAGCATTGGCCTTCTTTCCGAAGGAAACTAAATGTTGCGATGTTTCCGAGGCTTCAGTAACTAGTTGCATTCTTTTGTTGATGTTATTCTCTACAAGGGCTTTAGAGCATGCAAGGAGGGTAGAGGATACCTTCATCTTTGTTGCAGTGGTAGAAGGCACGATTTTTGCCAAAGGACTGGCAAATTATGGTGTTGCAATGAAAGCCTTCTCAAATTCGTTGAGGTAGTGTTTCATATTTCCATTATCCATCTCCATTCCTCCAATGGAATCAGAAAGAATGTCATCGATTACCTTGTGAAATGAGCAGATTTGGGACAACGACATTTCGCTAAATTCAATCACTGTGCGAGATTTGCCTTTCTTGTTTGTTACATCTCTCTTTCCAATGACCATACTTTTAGATTCACTGTCAAAACTAGCGCTCTGGATTACAAACGATTCATCTATGTCAAAAAAATCGGTCTCAGATATTTCCACTGTGGATGACCCAATTTTCTGCATATGCTCAGCTTCAATTTCAAGTTGTAGTTTTCCACTTTCAATTTCAGGTTCCTCCACCTGCTCTGCATTGTTTTTTCTCTTCTTCGCTACTGGAATTTTGTGAGAACTATCAATATTTATGCGAGGAGGGTTCTTATCTCCTCCTCTGTTCGAAGATTTATGGGTTACTTTCTTACTAGGGTGTCTTGTCAAAGGGATGCTTTGTGATGTTGTGCTCTTGAGAGTGCTGGCGGGGGACTGGGTACTCTTCTCACTGGATACTTTTCCATTTTGTCTATACAATTCAATCGTGCTTTGCAATGTCTCTACGCCGCAATCGACAGAAGCATAATTGTTGTCGACACCGTCCCTGTCTTGGGTCAGGTGTCTATGGATAAAAGAGGTGTTAAAGCCAACACCTAGTAAATGTTATCGAAAAATGCCATTAGGGTCGAACCCTTTTAGCCTTTCAGCATACGTTAGGTTCAATTTCTTGAAATGGGTAGCAAACTCATCAATCTTGTTGATGTTTCTACACACGAAGTCTCTGACTTTCCAAGCCAAAGGAATGATTTGTTTTTTTTTCTTGTCATAGAAAAAATTTAACCAATGGTTGTATTGCCTTATTATTTCTGCAACAAACATCTTGTCCGTGATGTGGCATGGAAGGAAGGAAAGATTTTCCTTACATCCAAAGACCATGAGGACACTGCGATTTTCCTCTTGCTCAAGTGTGCGCTTCTTGTTCACAAACTTGCTTGTCTCGCCAGACATTCGCTGAGCATCCTTGCTTAACAATAAATCTTTGAAAACTGAGACAAAGCCATTAAAAACTTCATAAAATCAATGGGAGGCCTTGTGTCTCCACAGGGCCTCATGCCAGAATGTTACTGGGTCAAATCCATACTTTATTTTATTGGAAAGAGAAAGTTTTGGAAACGGGCAACAACACACAATTGTGAAAATCAAGTAGTATGACATATAAAATTTATTCGATTCTTTGAATCGTGACAACTAGGAACAGAGCTCAATGGAAATTAGCTTCCCCCAATCAAAAATGAATTGTTCCTTGACTGTCAAATACAAAATATAAATAATTATATGGGAAATGCTTGTTGTGGATGCATGTCCCTTTATTCTTGTAAACAACCAAGCAATTTCTTGGAATGGATTTCTGAAGGAACTTACTTATAGCCTTGTGATATCTTCAGGAACTATTGTCGGGTCTTCGAGGAAGTAGGCTAAGATGTCCAACCCATTATGATTTTTTTCTAGAAACTACTTCCAGTCTTGTCCTCTCAATGTCAATGTTGGTTTTGACAATTTTAACATCTCGTGGAAGACCTGAGGTGACAAAGAAACAGGAGAATGGTCGCGTAGTGGAATAATTCTTTGGCCTGGAATATATTTTTAGGTGCACCAAGAGACCACCTCCTTACAGTCAAAAACATCAGGGACGCAGCCTGCACAAGCGATTCCAGAGGTCCAAATCACTTCGTTCTGGGAGAAATGGGATGAATAGTAAAAGTATGCCCTGGTCCACTGGAACTTCTAGTCCTCTTGTGAAAACATATTTACTGTATCTCCACAAAACTGTTGTCGACCTGATTCCATAAGTCTACAAGAATGTTTATTTGTTCTAGATGATGAATGAAATGAAAAGTTGGAAAGGATAATATAACCCTGCACAAATTTCGGTCGAAAGCTTGTGAATGGGAGATGTCTTCGAGAATTTTGTTGATTAATGACAATTTGGACGGTTGTTGCATGATGTGTTGTTAACATTAAACACTACTAATTGCATACATAGAAATGTGAACATTGTGGATATTGCAATGAGAAATTAAGCATTGTAGATTTTTTGAGCGATACAACACGAGGACGCATGTTCGAGATGAACAATCGGAAGGGACAAAATAACTCTCCGCACATATTGGTTTAATGCGTAATAATGGGATATCTCCTTCAGATTTTCGCCCATTAATGACAAAGTTTACGGTTTTTGCATGGTCAGTTGTTAGCATGAAAGGTTTCTAATTGCATAGTAAGAAAGTACGCAGGTTGCGGGCAGGGGAAAAAAACCACTACAAAATAGTGTTGCAAGGTACAACTGTTGAAGGTGAGGGCATGAGGGTCAAATTGTATGTCTTAGAAATTTTTGAGTGCAATACGCATAACAACAAAGAGGGTATGGTAGAACAACCAGAAGGACAGGAAGTTAGTGGGGATGGAAGACAACAAGAGATACTTTGAAACATTTGTGAGCAGTGGTAGAGTGAATCTTGTGAGTTCGATGAGCCCACACTGGAATTGTAGATCATGAAATCTTTGAGTGCAAGATGTACATGACGCAACAAGAATCAGAGTTCGAAACCGCGAACCCGTCAACCATGGCCATAAAATTGGCCAAGTATGGAGAGCAATACCAGTCAGTCGGATTCGTCGTGTGATTATATAGATGGAGATAAATATATCTCAACTCGCCAAGGCTAGAACCTGCATTTATAGAAAGGCGACTAAGTATATAACCACAAAGCAATAATACAAGGGAAGAAGAAAAGGGAAAAATGACCAAGGAATCCATGGTGGAATTGTAAATCATGTAATCTTTGAGTGCAATATGTATATCACGGAACAAGAAGTATCAGAGTTTGAATGCACCAACCCAAAACACTGACTAAGGATTGGAGATTTCGTGAACCCATGAACATGAGTATTCAAAATAGGGTCAGAAGGTCTTCCCAGAACATGTGAGGTCCCGATGGTCAAATTGTATCATTTGAAACATTTGAATGCACAATCTGTAACACAGAAGAGGGGACAATGTCGGAACCCGATAGTCAATTTCTATATTGCGAAGGGCTGGATGTGAATTGTTTCATATTGCTTTGTGTAGTCGTCACTTGTAAGATTCATTAGTAAGAGCATAACCAATGTATATTAAGAATCTCATTTGTGAACAATGGTATAATGAAGCTTGTGAGTTCGAGGATCCCGCGGTAGAATTGTACATTGCCAACACAACAACCGCGGCCATAAAATTAGCGAAGTATGGAAAGCAATAGAGATTGGTCAGATTCCTGGTCTGATTATATAGATGGAGATAAAGAAGTCAGCCTGCCAATGCTGGAACCTACGATCATAGAAAAGAGACCAAGTATATAACCAGAGAGCCATAATATAGGGGAAGAAGAAAAGGGAAAAAGGACAAAGGAGTCGGCGGTGGAATTGTAGATCACAAAATTTTTGAGTACAAGATGGGAACCCGGTAGTCAATTTTTATATTGTAGAGGTTCGGATGCCAACTGAGGCAGCGATAGATACTTTGAAACATTTTTGAACTGTGGTACAACAACGGTTGATGCCAACCTAAAACAATATCCAAGAGTTGCACAATTAGTGAACCTGGTAACAGGAATATCCAAACATGCTGAGAACGTGTCTACAGAAGACACAAGTCCCCGTCATTCAACTTGTATCGTTCTGAACATTTGAATGCATAATTTGTAACATGGAAGAGCAGATGATGTCAGAACCCAGTAGTCAATTTATATATTGTGCAGGGTGTGATGCCACATGTTTCGTACCTCTGTGTCTAGTTGTCACTACTATAAGATAATTTAGTATTGAAAATACTTTTTTAGATTCTGCTAAATACTTCATAGGGATTAACATCCGTAAACAATGGAAATCTCCACCCCGCCAACCCTGCATTCCATGTGTAAATTTGTATATCGAAGAACTGGAAGCGATATTTGGAAGACACAAAACAACAAAAGTGCAATGTTGAGTGAGCCAGTCCACAGGATTGCTTGTCAATTTGTATATCGCGGACTTGTGGGTTCTATTTGTAACACATGCAACAATGGGGGCCCAATTTTGAGCCCGCCCGCGCAAGAAACCGTGATAAAAAATGTCGCTAGGTATGGAATGTGAAATTTGTACATGCTCTATAAGATATCATGTCCATACTTTATAGTCCCATAATACACAGGAAGAAAAAAAGGTAAAAAGGATCGAATAGTTAGTGGTGGAATTGTAGATCAGGGAAATTTAGAGTGGAAGATGTATATAAAAGAACAAAAAGGAACAGAGTTCAATTGCGCCAACTTGGAAACCGCGGGCATAAAATTCACTAAGTATGAAAAGCAACAGTTGGTGGTCCAATTTTCCATGCGAGGATATAGATGGAGATGAAATTGGTCCCAACCCGACAACCGTGGACATAAAATTGTCCAAGTATCGAAAGCAACATCAGTCGATCGGATTCGTCATCTGATTATATAGATGGATATAAAGATATGTCAACCCACCAATGCTGGAGCTGCATATTTCGTGAACCCGAAAATAGGAGGATCCAAAACAGGATGAGAAGGTGTCTGAAGAGGAGGCGAGGCCCGAAACTTCTAATTGCATCATTGCGAACATTTGAATGCATAATATGTAAAAAGGAAGAGCATACGGTGTATGGTAGTCAATTTCTATATTGTAGAGAGTGCAATCCCAACTGTTTCATACCTCTGTGTCCAGTTGTCACTACTAAGAGATAATTTAGTATTCAAAATAATTTTTTAGATACTGTTAGATAGTTCACAAGGATTAGCATCCATAAACAATGGCAATCTCCACCCCGCCAGTTCTGCATTCCGTGTGTCAATTTATATATCGCGGAACTGGGAGCACTATTTGGAGGACACAGAACAATAGAAGTGCAATCTTTAGTCAACCAGTCCGCAGGTTCGCTTGTCAATTTGTATATCATGGAACTTTGGGTGCTATTTGTACACCACGAAACAATGGAGGTCGAATTTTGAGCCCGCCCGCCCAAGAACCTGCGATCCAAAATGTCACTAGGTATGGAATGCATAATTTGTACATGCTCTATAAAATATCATGTCCATATTTTATAGTCCCATAATACACGAGAGGAAAATAAGGAAAAAAAGATGGAGGTGTTCGCAGTGGAATTGTATATAATACATGAGAAGAAGAGAAGGGAAAAAGAACTAAGTATCTCGCAGAAGAACATCTAGTGTTTGATTATTAATGCAAATGCTTGCGAAACGTTGCTGATTTTTGATCAGGTAAGGCATCAATTGCAGATCACGGAAGTATCTTTCATACCACTGTGTCCACTTGTCACTACTAAGAGCATTGTTGATGTATATGAGGAAGGAGGTGAAGTTGTTGGCAATGGAAAGCCACAACAAATACTTTGAATGAACTTAACGTATACGAGGAAACTGCGGTGGAATTGTAGATCATGAATGTTTTGAGTGCAAGATGTATATAGAAGAACAATAAGCAGCTGGGTTTGCAAGCGCTGGCCCTGCAGCGATGGGCATAAAATTGTCTAAGTATGGAAAGGAACAACTGTCGGTCGGATCTGTCGTGCAAGGATATATATATGGAGATGTTAAAGCATGAATTGCAGATCATGGAAGTATCTTTCATACCACTGTATCCACTTGTCACTAGTAAGATCATTGTTGATGTATATCAGGATGGACACGAAGTTGCTAGGGATGGAAAGCAACAATAGATACTTTGAACGAATTTAATGTATACGAGGAACCCACGGTGGAATTGTATATCACAAATATTTTGAGTGCAAGATGTATATAGAGGAACGATAAGCAGTTGGGTTCGCAAGCACCGGCCCCGCAGCGGCGGGCATAAAATTGGCTTAGTATGGAAAGGAACAACGGTCGGTCAGATCTGTTGTACCACAATATAGATGGATATGAATACATGTCAACCTGCCAACTTTGGAACCTAATACCATAGAAAGGGAAGTAAGTATATATCCAGGAAGCGATAACGAGTGGGAAGAAGAAAAGGCCAGTTCGTATGCGTCGATCCGGTAACCGCGACCATAAAATTGCCTAGGTATGGAAAGGTTCAGTGGTTGGTCATATTTTTCATGTGAAGATACAGATGGAGATGAAGATATGTCAGCCATAATGGACAGGAAAATAAAAAGAGGAAAAGAGATAAGTATCTGAGAGTTGAAATATCCTTTTTTTTGTTTATTAATGACAATGTTTTTTAACCTTTGGTGGGTTATCACTAGTAAAAGCATTAAGTGAAGATCACTGAAGTTCTTAGGCTGCAACATGTATATGAAAAAATAGGGGACATAGGTGTTGGGTACCGCGAACCCAGGGCCTGGTGCCTAGATAACTGTTTAAGTATTTTCCAAGACAAAGTTTTGATATCTATTTCAATATTTTTCATACTAGTATCTATCGATGGAGAAAGTTTTCTTATTTATCTAAATAGTATTCATACTAATATATATTAATGGATTGGTTCTGTTTCAAGTGAAAATGATCACCCAATTTGCAACATGCTCTTCGGCTCACAAATTTCGTTGAAACTATGAAAATTTTGACTGCAAGATGTACATAGTGCAACAAGAAACATGAATTTTCATTTTGGTCTCAGTGAGATAAACTCTGTATCATCTATTCATCTTGTATCCATTGCAATGACATCAGCAAACGTCGGATCTCCATAAACATCAATATCTAAATTAAATTAAATGCAATCAAAATTTGGTGTGACTTTAAGTAATTATAGCATAAATTGCAGACTACGAAAGTTCTTAGGTTGTAAGATGTATATGATGGAACAATGGACATAGTTGTTTAATACCGCAAACCGAAACATAATTTCCTAAGCTTTACCGAAGATAATTTTTTTTGTATTTATTCCAATAGTACTGATATTAGTATATATGCACGGATATTATCAAATAGAAGAAGCTGCAATATATCCAACATACTTCATAGGAACATTGCATCAACAGTTCAGATACCTTGTTGTAACCCATTAATTGATTCTATTTACGGAATTCGGAGAATGGGAGCAGGACGGGTGCATCAATTTCTTTCTTTAAATACAAGGTTGCCGACACATAAGTATGGCCTATGAAAAAATTATTCTTAAATGTAAAATGTAAAAAAAGGACATACCAGTTTTATTTAGATTGAAGTAGTGGGCATCAGAAACAAAATCTTGTCCTTCATGTTTAATGACACAGGGGAAGAAGGTACAGAATACAATTAAAAAAAATACGAGAAATTGAAAAATACTCTTAAAAAATAAACTTAAATTATTCTATATTCAAATAAGATGGGCTACAAAATACAATTGAGGCTATTTGCGACAACAATTCCATTTCGCCTGTCGTCGACCAATAAAAGATATGTACATTGATGAAGCATCTTCACAGTTTTCTTGACATTCAAACTCTTTATTTGTAAAAAACGAGTTCAATATCAATTTTGGGTTTTATACTTAATCGATGCTGCCAAGTACATCTATCCCAGTTTTTTGAATACCTTCTCTCTTCCAAATATGGTCTGCTTGCAATGGTTGCTTATTCAACATTCCATTCTTTGTCAAGTATTAATTTCCCTCTACCATCGAAAAGTTCGGATTTAAGGTGCTTTCCTTGCAATGTTCCTGACCCTTGACATCTGAGACAACTTAGAAATGTGATTCAGGCTGATTTCAAAGTGGACAAAGTCGTTTTATGTCACAACATCTAAGGTAGGGGAAACAAATTCAAGTACGTAGTGACTGGTATTCTCCCTGTATTTGATCGTCTAGTTGGTTGAGAAGCCTGACTGAGGATTTGAATGTGGAACTTCTTTTCTTTATTACAGTAAATTGGAAGAAACGTCCAACCCATATGCAAAATGCAATTCTTTTGAGGTACATAACTTCTTCGGGCAGCATAGGTGTGGCAAGTGCATCAAATGCTGCAAAATGCACCAGCACGGGTCTGGAAAGTGTATCAAATGTTGCAGATGGAATAAGAATATATCTTTTCTCATAGCGGTGGAGGTATGGTGGCCCATAGAAAGGTCTGGAATGTTTAGAGGTGACGCCAAATATTTGGATTCTGCAACTACATCCAGAGGAAACCGAACAAACTTTGACAAAGAACATAGATTTCTGTCAAGTTGGCTACTAGACCCACATGTAGGTCATCAAAATATGAAGTAGAAAATTTTGTAGTGATAATATGTCATTGTATCCACCCATACAGTTTTTGTTACCCGCCTTCAAGGTAGACAAATACTTTTGCAATATCTACAATTCAATACACTTGCCAAATCTGTGTTGTTGGAAGAAGCTATCTACTTAAATGAAGAACTACTTTTCACGTGACCTCAAAATCCATTACAATTGCCAACAAGAAAACAAAGAAGTTCAACCAATAAATCTCCAGGTAGCCTTTTCAACCAACCAAAGCATCAAACATAGGGAGAACACCAACCAGAACATACCCGTTCTTTTTTTTTCGTCATCTCTGAGTTTCTCTTGTATAACAATTTTTTTTTTTTACTCAAAGGTCACGTCACATAAAACCAATCTCTATTCTTTCATCTGTGCCTCAATCGCATATCTAAGTTGTCTTACAAGTCCATGACCAAGAACATTAGAATGAAGGAACCCTAAAGCACAATTGTTTGATAGATGTTCTCGATATTTTCACTTATTAATGCCAATATGTTTGAATATGTATGCTCAATAGTGACTAGCAATACGTTTTAAAATTCTCATATCCGAGCAGATTCTCAAATATGACATCTAAGATATGCACAATATTAAAGAGGGACATGACGTCAAGGAATCTATGGGTGAAACACTCATGAACTATGATGAAGCTTTTAAGAAAACTAAAACTGCACAAGCAAAAGAATAAAATAAAAAGTATTTCGCAAATTCAAAATGCAGGAAAAAAGAAATTACATGATTCCATAATATTTGCGTGTCTAGTCTTTTTAATGGGAGATGTCCTCGACATTTCCATTTATTAAAGCCCATCATTTTGAAATGCACAATATTAAAGAGGCACATGATGTCAAGGCCTCTGTGGGTGACAGACTTTTGAACTATGCTGAAGCTTTTAAGAAAACTAAAACTGCACAAGCAAAAAATTAAAATAAAAAGTATTTCGCAAATTCAAAATGCAGGCAAAAATAAATTACCAGATCTCATAATATTCGCATGTCTATTCATTTTAATGGGAGATGTCCTCGAGCTTTCCAGTTATTAAAGTCCATAATTTAAAAATGCACAATATTAAAGAGGGACATCACGTCAAGGCCTCTATAGGCGACACGTTCGTGAACTATGAAAACTAAAACTGCACAAGGAAAAAAAATAAAAAATTGCGCAAATTCAAAACGCAGGAAAAAAGAAATTATCGGATCCCATAATATTCACTTGTCTATTCATTTTAATGGGAGATGTCCTCAAGCTTTCCAGTTATTAAAGCCCATATTTTTGAACCAGTTTGGTTTGTTCTGACTTTTGAAAGCATATTTAATGTGTATTGGGAAGCGCTGACCATAGTGGGGATGGAGCCCTATGTAACATACATCACTACTATTTTTCTATTTTTGTCGACAAGCGTATGTAAAACGTACATAAAGAAAAGTAATTTGAGAATGGCAGTTTTTTTTGCATGAGCCCTTGAAATTCAAATAGTCCACAAGTTCGATTGTCAATTTGTATATCGCAGAACTCTCTGTGATATTTGTAGGACATGGAACAACAGAGAACGAACTTAGAGCCCGCCACCTTGAGAACCTACGATCCGAAAAATGCTTACCATTTTTTTTGTGTCTTTTGTCCACCAGGGTATGTAGAACGTATCTAAAGTGAACTATTTCGATAATGCTAAATTTTTTGGACATGACGCCCTTCAAATTCAAATACCTTGCAAGTCTGATTATCAATTTGTATATCGCAGAACTCTCCGATTGTCAATTTTTAGCCGCCTACCCCGAGAACCCGCGATGTAAAAACTGGCTAAGTATGGGATGAGGGCTCCATGCATGCTTTATATATCTACTTTATAAAATTACATATTTCCTATGTTTAATTTATGCTTTCCAAGAAACCTATAATTTGATAAATTTCAATGTCTTTTGTCGAGGAGCCCTTCTTTTATAGAAAACTAATTCAGAAATGCTAATGTATACACCATAGTTCGATACAGCCTATCCGCGAAACCACTTTCATAAAACTGGCTAAGTATGGAATTGAACTACAGTCGGTCAGAATGATCGCAGAACTCTCTGTGTTATTTGCAGGGCATGGAACAACATAATCCCAATTTTCATCCCACCACCTCGAGAACCCACGATCATTAAATTATGTTGTCCAGGAAACCTATAATTTCATAAATTGCATTCTCTTCTTTCTAGGAGGCCTTATTTTAAAAAAAATTGTTTTGGGAAAGCTAATGTATACACCAAACATGACCTGTCATAGTTCGATAGAACCTCTTCGCGAAGCCACATCCATAAAACTGCCTAAGTATGCAATCGAACAATGGCTTCTCAGAATGACCACAGAAATGTGAGAAACTAGAGTCAAAGACAATTTACAACAGGAAACTAAAAGGGAGATAACAATTATATTTCTCACACAACAAAAGGAAATCTCATAACTATGAAACATAGTAACACAAAATCCATGGAAAAAGCATCGACAACTATGAAATATATTTTGAGGCCGACAAACTCTGTTTCAACACGTAATAGATGCAATTCGCATCGTCTACAATTATTTAGTCTTTTATTTTATCTTAATAAGCCCAATTTGACTTATGTTGTCAAGGAAACCTATAATTTCATAAATTGCATTCTCTTCTGTCCAGGAGGCCTTCTTTTAAAGAAAACTAATTCAAGAAAGCTAGTGTATACATCGAACACGACCTGTCATATTTTGATAGAACCTATTCACGAAGTTGCGTCCATAAAACTGGCTAAGTATGCAACCGAATGGTCGTCGCTCAGAATGACCACATAAATGCGAGAAACTAGAATCAAATGCAGTTTACAAAAGGAAAGTAAAAGGGAGAGAACAACTATATCTCCCACACAACAAAAGGAAATATCATATCTATGAAACCATAGTAGCACAAAATCCATGGAAAAAGCATCTGCAGCTATGAAATATATTTTGAGGTCGACAAACTCTGCTTCAACACATAACAGATGCAATTTACATCGTCTGCAATTCTTTAGTCTGTTATTTTATCTTAATCATCCCAATTTGACTTATGCTATCCAGGAAACCTATAATTTCATAAATTACATTCTCTTTTGTCGAGGAGGCCTTCTTTTAAAGAAAACTAATTCAGGAAAGCTAATGTATACACTGAACACGACCTGTCATAGTTCGATAGAACCTATTTGCGAAGCCGCATACATAAAACTCGCAAAGTATGCAAATGAACAACGATCGCTCAGAATGACCACAGAAACACGATAAACTAGAGTCGAACACAATTTACAACAGTAATGTAAAAGGGAGTGAACAACTATATCTCCCACACAACAAAAGGCATTCTCATAGCTATGAAACCATAGTAACATAGAATCCATGGAAAAAGCATCGGCAGCTATGAAATATATTTTGAGGCCAACAAAATATGCATCAATGCGTAACAGATGCAATTTACATCGCCTGCAATTATTTAGTCTATTATTTTATCTTAATAGTAGTCTATGAAAACTGCAGTGAAAAAAAATGTAACCAGAGATCCAACCACAGATGAAGCATCCCAACATTGCAAACCCTGGGAAAACAAGAACAAACATCAAATAAGAACCCAGCTAAGAAGCACCAAAAGGCCCAAGTGCAGGCGTAGGGTCGGAACCCTGCGAACTCGAATCAAGCAACAATAAGAAGAATACAACGAAGAAAGAAGAAAGAAAAAACCACTCCCCCAAGAATGATGTACATTCCAATCATGATTGCAGAAACCCAAACGTTCAAACTACAACAACACAAATAGACAAGCAACAACAACGAAAACATGCAAATAAGAAATCAGTGGCATGAAAAAAACAAGCATGGACCAGTGAACCAACAATGCTGTTGGAGGATATAAATTTAAAAAATGGAAGAAAATGTCTTCTAACAAGCCTATTAAGTAACCATTCAATAGTACCAATCCTGCTAGGTAAACATTTAAGTCTATGATAAATGCACTGTAAACATTTAAGAAAAAAATTCAAAGTGGCAAGTCTCTGACGTATCCCAAAAAAATAATTATGTTTTTTGTAACAATAGTTCGAACACCAGAGAATGCATTGCAAAGCGGAACTTTGGATATGCTACCATATCAAACATTTCCATAAATTTACTTAGCATAAAATGCTAAACCAAACATTCGAATTAATGCTAGCATTAATCCACCTTCGAGGAATGCATAAGAACATATATATTTCAAAAAGACCATATACGATCAAATACTTTGGATATGCCAACATATATAACATTGGGAATAGCGAAGATGACAATAAGACCTCCAATCCCTTTTCCAATCAGATCATGACAAATATGTTACTTTTTTTTATATAAAAATCAATGTTTTCAGTTCCTTAGTTCCAACAATAGATAATATGGAAATATTTGTGGTCAAATGACAGACTAATATGAAGTCAATGATTTATCGATCGCTATATTCCCTCTACACCTTCGACAAGGACTAATAAATTGGACGTACTGTGATAGACAGTTGATATGTTGGTATCACTTGGTTCCATGTCTGACCCTTGTATTTATAAGAGCTCGAAAAATAATTTATGGGACGATGAAGCGACGGTGCGAGATTGTGATGTGACATATCCATTGTTTGGAATTTTGTTCATTTAAAGCACATGGGTCATCTCGTACTTTAAATCAGATCAGACGTTTGGTCACCGCACTGAAATATAATACTATTATCACGTGCCCTCTACTTAAAAAAAAATTTCATGCCCTAAAATCAAAGGTACGTTATACTGATTGTCATCATTGTTACAGTTGTTTCTGATGTTTTGCAACAGGTAGTGATGTTGTTCAAAAAAATTTCGACTGAAACCTGTCGGCATCGCCATGTGGGGATTGGGTGTTGCATCCTATATTTGAGACAATGTTTACATTTAAAATATCCTATAGAGATCCACTGAGGCTTGGAATTTCAAATTTTCCTTCCTGTCACGTGCAAATTTGATGACAACTATTTGTTTTTCATGGATGTCATTTTACCTTTTCTACAGATTTATAAGTGCCATTTTTTTTTATGTGTATCAAGTATTATCAAAGTTATAAGTGACATTTATTTTTTATGTGTATCAAGTATTATCAATGTTTTGGCTGAGGGTAGTTAATCTCCTAGCAAGTTCTATTTATATTTGTTTATTCATTGATCCATAGCTAGCTAAAACCCTAACTTGAGTATGGCTGGCAGCCTGCAACTAACTAAAAACCTTAACTTGGTATCTAAAACCTAAAACAACCCACAATCCACAAAACAAGCAAATAACCTTCTACAACCTACACTATTCCACAAACCTGGTCTACTGCAAAAATGCATAAATGATGGAGCCAACCACAATAGCCAGCTATTTACCACGAGATTTGTTGTGATTCATAGGTGCCCGTGCAACTCTCTCAATACCATTGTTTGAGACTCAGTACAAAAATATTTATTTTAATGTTGTTAACATACACACCACCTCCTCGCACCACCTCGTAGCATTTATGTCTCCCTTAGTAACCAGATAAAAGAAGCAAAGAGAAAACACCACCTCCTCACACCAATATCTCCCTTAGCCACCAGATATGAGCAGTTGAGAGAAAGCACATGCAAGATTCCATTGATATCGCCCTTAGCCATGAAATATGAGCAACAGAGAGAAAATAACAAGAACAAATATCTCCCTCAAGTTTTAACCACCAAATACAAGCAACATAGAGTAGGATAATGGATTATGACCCTTCCGTGACATCGGATCCGTATATGGCCAAGACTCGAGTCCCAAATACCTGCCAGTGCCAGGAAAATATACGCACATACTAAAATGTTTAGTAGAACGCCCTCAAGAATTGAAATTAATGGGCATGAATCGTGATAGCAATATGGCTCTGGAATTTATTTTTTATTTGACTTTTGGTGATGTCGTAGTGTTGCACCCTCCCTCCTACTCATTTAATCGTATTCAATTTACTCCTACCTCTAGAATTAATGGAATTTACTTTATTCCTACCGTTAGCATTTACTTTTATTCCTACCTCCACCACAGACCCAAATGGTAACCCTACAATGCACATACATACCACTAGCCTTTTTCACATGGGTAATCCATTCGGTTACATGTCAATTTGACAGGTTTATAATATGAATGCAAGTCAACAATGACTTGTTGTTTTTAAACTATCATGTCAAATATGGGTTGGGACACAAAAGACGGGTTGTAGCCCGTCAAATTCCAGGCCTGGATCCACTATGACGTAAACAGCTTCGGAAAAACACGACAATGAGAAAACAATGAAGTGACATTCTGAAGGCGTAAATAATAGATTGTGAACACTATATACCGAGTGTGCTTCCCACTAAAATGATGCCTTCATAGTGTCACTTCATGTGTGATTTGTAGGGATGGAATTTGATGGTCAAATTGTCTTTCACTTGTTAATTTGTTTCATATTGTCACTTCATGGATTAAATTTGAAGGGAAAATTGATTTTCACATGTTAATTTGTTCATATTTTCCCATTAAATAAGGTGAAAATTTTCATATAATCCTTAATAAAATCAGTGTCACAATGTTCTCAAATTTGATAGGCTTTACCATTTTGAAATTCCAACAGTGGTTCCTATAGATGAGCATATTTTGTGGCTGCCATCTATTAAATTTTAATCATTTCTAGCCTTTTTAATCGAGGGATGGAATTTGATGAGGAAATTTCTCTTCATTGGTCTTCGTATTTTCCCGTTAAATACTGTGAAAATTTTCATATATATTCATCAACCAAAATTAACATCACAATGTTTGAAACTGTCAAATTTGACGGGCTTTACGATTTTGAAATTCCAATAGTGGTTTGCATAGATGAGCATATTCTACGGCTGCCAACTATTACAATTGATTCATTTCTAGTCTTTTTAAGGGGTTCCAATCTGTTTATAAAAAAATTGTAAATTTTTGAAATCACTTGTCATTTATAAAAGATAACAAATATCATAAAATGTTAAAAGAATGATGAAATTTTTAATAACTCATCAATGTCCTCGCTTCCAATGCTCCTATGGTGAATGAACATTGGTTCATCACACAATACTTGATTTCATCATCTAAAGATTAAACTCATCTCTATTCTAGTTGGCTCTAAGATATTCCCTAATATGGTGTACCCTTCTAAGGTATTTATGTATGCATTATTTTATGTGTCACTTAATAAAAGCTTCCCAAAGAAGCTTAGATACTTTTTTTTAATGAATCGCCACTTGATTTCATGTGTTATGAGAATTGTCCATTCTTATGAATATGGGAATTAGCATCCCATTTAGTTTACATACTTCATGTGTTTAAATCCTACACTTGCCATAATGACATTTTCTTTGCTATATTTTCCTCCACTCTTGCATTTGTTAAAAAATACATAGGTTATGAATGTACATTGTAATAACATTGGGAGATTATTAGTACGATTGATTGCAAAGGAGTTGTTGAATTGTTGGAGGATACACTTATAGCAACATATTCATTATGAATAAATGAATTAATACATGTGTCAACCACATTACTATAGCATAATTATGTAACAAAATGATAGCTATATAATCACATTATATTATAAAATCATCTAAAATTGTCATATATAATTATTCATTCATATGGTACATTTTGGAGTACAATGTAAAAGACATGGCTTTGTGAGGCCATCTTAAAAGAAAATCCTAATTTGATTTTTTGGATTCTAGAAACTTCAAGAACATGTTTGACCTAGTAAATATTATTCTTTTTCAATCTTTTAAAACTTCAATTGTCTCAAAATATTACTTTGCTGATGAATATATTGTCAATAGATTTCCATTTAACTAAACATGTCTAAAGCATAGTTTGTATAACAATGTCATACCTTTAATCCATGAGGTGTAGATCAATTGGTTTGTGTGAAGTTTAGTCCCCACCAGATCAGTAATTCAAATCTCATGGAGAGGGGTTGAAGGTGAAAACTATTTATAGAGGAATAAAACTATCCCATGGGACATCCAACTTAAAACCTAAAAAAATCTAAAACCTCAATACTTTATACTAGTTTGCAGCTTAACGTCTCATTGTTAATAATGCATTTACCAGTGATACTTTGACCTGTCATTGTTAACATACTCATCGTTAAATTTTATATCAAGGCAATCTCTTATATGGAAAAGGGACTCTTTTGCATCGAAATGGAGTCTAGACACAGTACTTTATTGCAGTTACTCCAATGGTGACGTGCTGATTATTAGGTAGGTGCAAAACCTTTGTCAATTTGGTAATTCTTACTTGAAATAGACAATGCTTGGCCAAATGCGCTTACATGGCCTTTTCAGGAGTGAAAAGCTGTCTAGGTGCATCAGGCACATGCAGAGCACTTTCTTTCGAAGGAAAATAGCTCAAACAACTTGTTAATCTTGATAGCGATTAGGGCGACAAGGCTGTCAGGTATGTTACAAAACGAGTATGTGCAATATGGTGAGGATGTCATGGCTACACCGACTCCCGAGCTTATTTAGCTCAGTCACTCAATCGAGTATTGGATTTGTGGTAAAACGAGATATGACGACGTTCGTGACCCTGTTCTACCCATCTGAATGCAATGCACGTAAGAGTCTGTTTTTATTGGATACATCGCCACAAGAAATGCGACGAGACAATTCCAGTGGCTGCCAGCCATCCAAATTGCTGTCGATCGAAGAAATATTATACCTATCTGTATCTCATGATCTTCGTATCCTGTACGTTCAAAAATCGAATCGCACACTGCCCAAAGTGAGAGAGCATGGTAGCAGGGTTGGAATTTCAAATCCCAACAACCCGTCAAATTTGACAGTTTTCGCAACTCAGATACACGTTTTGACAGATTTCATTAAAAATGTTGATGGTTTGTCAAAAACATTTAACTTACTTGCCCGTCAAATTCCATCCCGGCNTTGTTGTTTTTAAACTATCACGTCAAATACGGGTTGGGACACAAAAGATGGGTTGTAGCTCGTCAAATTCTACGCCTGGATCCACTATGACGTAAACAGCTTCGGAAAAACACGACAATGAAAAAACAATGAAGTGACACTCTGAAGGCGTAAATAATATATTGCGAACACTATATACCCAGTGTGCTTCCCACTAAAATGATGCCTTCATAGTGTCACTTCATGTGTGATTTCCAGGGATGGAATTTGATGGTCAAATTGTCTTTCACTTGCTAATTTGTTTCATATTGTCACTTCATGGATTAAATTTGACGGGCAAATTGATTTCACTTGTTAATTTGTTCGTATTTGCCCATTAAATAAGGTGAAAATTTTCATATAATCCTCAATAAAATCAGTGTCACAATGTTCTCAAATTTGATAGGCTTTACCATTTTGAAATTCCAACAGTGGTTCCTATAGATGAGCATATTTTGTGGCTGCCAACTATTAAAATTTATTCATTTCTAGCCTTTTTAACCCAGGGATGGAATTTAACGAGCAAATTTCTCTTCATTGGGGTTTGTATTTGCCGGTTAAATACTGTGAAATTTTTCATACAATCATCAACCAAAATCAGCGTTACAATGTTCGAAATTGTCAAATTTGACGGGCTTTATGATTTTGAAATTCCAACAGTGGTTTGCATAGATGAGCATACTCTACGGCTGCCAACTATTACAATTGATTCATTTCTAGTCTTTTTAAGGGGTTCCAATCTGTTTCTAAAACAATGTAAATTTTTTAAATCACTTGTTATTTATAAAAGATAACAAATATCATAAAATGTTAAAAAAAATGAAGAAATTTTTAATAACTCATCAATGTCCTCTCTTTCAATGCTCCTATGGTGAATGAACATTGGTTCATCGCACAATACTTGATTTCATCATCTAAAGATTAAACTCATCTCTATTCTAGTTGGCTCTAAGATATTCCCTAATATGTTGTACCCTTCTAAGGTATTGATGTATGCATTATTTTATGTGTCACTTAATAAAAGCTTCCCAAAGAAGCTTAGATACCTTTTTTTAATGAATCACCACTTGACTTCATGTGTTATGAGCATTGTCCATTCTTATGAATATGAGAATTAGCATCCCATTTAGTTTACATACTTCATGTGTTTAAATCCTAGACTAGCCATAATGACATTTTCTTTGTTATATTTTCCTCCACTCTTGCATTTGTTAAAAAATACATAGGTTATGAATGTACATTGTAATAGCACTGGGAGATTATTAGTACGATTGATTGCAAAGGAGTTGTTGAATTGTTGGAGGATGCACTTATAGCTACATATTCATTATGAATAAATGAATTAATACATGTGTCAACAACATTACTATAATATAATTATGTAACAAAATGATAGTTATATAATCGCATTATATTAGAAAATCAACTAAAATTGTCATATATAATTATTCATTCATATGTTACATTTTGGAGTACAATGTAAAAGACATGGCTTTATGAGGCCATCTTAAAGGAAAATCTTGATTTGATGATTCGGCTTCTAGAAAGTTAAGAACATGTTTGACCTAGTAAACATCATTTTTTTTCAATCTTTTAAAACTTCAAATGTCTCAAAATATTATGTTGTTGATGAAGATATTGTCAATAAATTTCCATTTAACTAAACATATTTAAAATCATAGTTTATATAGCAATGTCATATCTTTAATCCATGAGATGTAGATCAATTGGTTTGTGTGAAGTTTAGTCCCCACCAGATCACTAATTCAAATCTCATGTAGAAGAGTTGAAAGTGAGAACCATTTATATGAGAATAAAACTATCCCATGAGACATCCAACTCTAAAACCTACAAAAATCTAAAACCTTAATACTTTATACTAGTTGGCAGCTTAACGTCTCATTGTTAATAATGCATTTACCAGTGATACTTTGACTAGCTGGCAGTGTCACCTGTCATTGTTAACATACTCATCGTTAAATTTTATCTCAAGGCAATCTCTTATATGGAAAAGGGACTCTTTTGCATCGAAATGGATTCTAGACAAAGTACTTTATTGCAGTGACTCCAATGGTGACGTGCTGATTATWAGGTAGGTGCAAARCCTTTGTCAATTTGGTAATTCTTACCTGGAAGTCCAACTGTGGAAATAGACAATGCTTGGCCAAATGCGCTTACATGGCCTTTACAGGAGTGAAAAGCCGTCTAGGTGCATCTGGCACATGCAGAACACTTTCTTTCGGAGGAAAATAGCTGAAACAACTTGTTAATCTTGATAGCGATTAGGGCGACAAGGCTGTCAGGTATGTAACAAAACGAGTATGTGCAATATGGTGAGGATTTCATGGCTTTGATGCACATTTGGCGAGTAGTACACCGACTCCCGAGCTTATTTAACTCAATCACTCAATCGAGTTTGTCGTCAGACAATTGGATTTGTGGTGAAACGAGATATGACGACATTCGTGACCCTGTTCTACGCATCTGAATGCAATGCACGTACGAGTCTGCTTTTATTGGATACATCGCCACAAGAAATGAGACGAGACAATTCCAGTGGCTGCCAGCCATCCAAATTGCAGTCGATCGAAGAAATATTATACCTATCTGTATCTCATGATCTGCGTATCCTGTACGTTCAAAAATCGAATCGCACACTGTCCAAAGTGACAGAGCATGGTATCAGGGTTGGAATTTCAAATCCCAAACAGCCCATCAAATTCGACGGAAATCGAATCTCACACTGTCCAAAGTGACAGATCATGGTATCAGGGTTGGAATTTCAAATCCCAACAGCCCGTCAAATTTGACGGTTTTCTCAACTCAGATACACGTTTTTGACGAATTTCATTAAGAATGTTAACGGTTTGTCAAAAACATGTAATGTATTTCATTAAGAATTTCAAATTCCATCCCTGGTATCAGTTTGGAATTTCAAATCCCAACAGCCCGTTAAATTTGACGGCAACTCAGATACAAATTTCATTAAGAATGTTAACCGTTTGTCAAAAACATTTAATGTATTTGACTAATAAATTACCCTGTAATATTTTGATGAATTTCATTAAGAATGTTAACCGTTTGTCAAAAACATTTAATTTATTTGATTAATAAATTACTTCGTAATAGACAATTTGCCAATCAAATTCCATTCCTACAAATTCCATTCCTAATAAGTGACAGAGCATGGTAGCCCATGATTTTAGTCCAAAATTCAGTGGCCCACATGCTCTTAGTATTCCTGCAAATCATGCTCTTAGTATCCCTGCAAATCATAATAGTGAATGAACTTTTTGTACCGATTTTCTCATGCATTATATATTTCAAATCATATAAATTTCAATGAAACCGGATTTTCCAAGTTGGTCTGAAAATTTACGAGGCTGATACTACTGTAATTTCAATTTCGGCAAATTTTTAGTCATTTGAATGGAAATTATAATACTGTGATTCAGAATGGTTAAAAGTCTGAATTTTCTAACCGTAGCTTCTTTTTTAAACGTGAAAAGTAATATGAACACATCCCGAAAACGGTGGAGAGTATAACTTACAATTTGTGCAAATACAGTCCAAACGCAATGCCCATCATTTGAATAAAGTTAAAACTTTCCAATGTCAACATTATCACGGACGCAATGCCGATCATTTGAATAAAGTTAAAACTTTTCAATGTCAACATTATCACGGCATCTCGAAAGGCAAGGCTGACAATTTGAATAAACATAAAAAATTTCCAATGTAAACAGTATGATTGCATCTCATGACTTCAATATAAACATGAAGATTAGAACTGCTCACCCAGAGTCAGAGTAAGTATGTTAAGTTTGGAGAAAATAATTTGTAGACATACCCACCGTCTTCGATAGTAAGTACTTTAAGAATTAAAAAATCAGAGAATAACACAACACAACCATGGGAGAGTCCATAAGGGTTCACATAAGTTAGGTTACCTTTACACACTCTATCTTTCATTGATCAGAAATCTATTACATATATAATTGTATAATAACAAATTGACTTTAAAGCAAACTTTTATAAAATAGGATTTCAAACTACTCTTATATCAAACTTATGCAAACTTATGCAAGCACCTATTTCTAAGAACATTCTAATTTCTCCATTATTTATCCAACATTTCCTCACAAATGGATTGTCTACAATATTAATGCCTAACATAAGTAACATGTATGTTGGTCTTAGTCTCAGCTAGGCTTACAATTTGACTCTAACAATTTCATCATGACCATTCTTGTTGTCAAAGAGTGATGGAGATGGAGCTTCTTCCTTGGATTGCTGCTCCAAATATGTTTCATCTTGACTCTCTTCTACTTCACTGTCATCTTGGCTTTGTTCTTCTTGATTTTGGAACTTGGCAGCTCACTATTGTTCTTTGTCCACAACACTTCTTGAGGTTTTTGGAAGCGTTAGGCTTTAATGCTTGCAAATTCTTCCAACATCTCATATGTGGGTTGCTCCCTTTGTGGATAGAATCATCAATGTCCTTCTCAATGGAGTGTTGCAACATCAATTCATAATAATACTTTATTTCTTCAGGGCTCCGCACCATAAAAATTGATTCAATATTTTCTTCATAGATTTAATCATTTTCTTCATGCTTTCTTCATAATTAGTCACTACTGAAAATGAATTGTTGTTTTGTAAACCTACACATTCAAAAACATTGTTACAATCATATGAAAAATCATAGGAAAAACATAAAATCTTCCTAACAACATTCTAATTTGTCCATTATTTATCCAACACTAAATTTAGAATACATAAGTTAATTAGAAATTTAAGTTCAATGCATATATTAAGTTAAGCATAAATCATCATACTTAAAGTCATTATTTATTTATTTTAGTAAAATTTATTCTCTAAATACGATTATAGATATAATATCATTATTTTTTCTTCGAGTAAATGTTATTTAAACTTCAATGAAAATTAAGTAATTTATTCAAAATTTATTGTTTAAGTACAACATCAGATATAATATCATTATTAGTCCCTACCACCTCGGAAGACTATAGCGTATTAGTTGTGGACTTTAATTTTTTTCATGAATTCTAATATTAGACATAGAAAAAGGTAAGTATTAATTTTATTAAAATTAATATAAATAAAAAAAAAAAAAATTTATGAAATATTATTGGCTTAGAAAAAGGTAAGTATTAATTTTATTAAAATTAATATAAAAAAAAAAAAAAAAAAATTTATGAAATATTATTGGCTCTCAACTTTAGAGCCTTATTGGAGTATTAGCTACTTGCATTTAACACTTTTGCTAACACTTCATACAAATGTTTATTACACTGTGTTAGTTGTCTATCAGGTACATGCCCAGAAGTACATAAGGCGTTAGTTGTCTATCAGGTGCATGCCTTGAAGTACATAAGGCGTAAGGGTTATGACATGCATTGAAATCTTACAGACTACCCTGTAGCCTTATTTTTTCTTCTATTAGATGTTATTTAAACTTCAATGAAGTTTGAGTAATAGTTAAAGGATATAATAAAGGATTCGGGAAAAAATATTTTAAAATAATTATTAATTTTAAATTAAAAAATCAAAATCACATTTTGATTTTTAAAATTAAAAAGAAACACCATAATCAATAAAAAGTTTTTATTAAAATAAAGATTTTTAATTTCCACATGAGAAACAACAGATTATGATAAATTTTATTATAAAGTTTTTATGATAAGATGTAAGATTATTAATTGTAGACTTAGTAAATTAAAGAAAAAACACTTTATTTTAAAAATAAGATCTTTAGAACTTGTTAATTATTTCAAAAGATCATTTTATTTTAGTATAGATCAAAATTGGTCTATCCCACTTTAAGAAAAGTAAGAGATTACTAGGATTTTTTTTAAATGTTATTTAGATGCTTGAAAAACATTGCTAGATTTTCAAGATCACTTAATTTTTAATGACTTAGAAGGTGAGGAAAGTCAGTATTGTGACCAACTATTTTGAAACTGAGATTTAATTTTGGTATACACAAGGCATTCTCAAAGAAAGTGTTTTTCGTATTCAACCCTTTTGGTGGCTATGGTGTTTTGTGGATTGCCCAGTGCCCAATTTCACTATGCAACTCATGAGAATTAGTTCTTATTTTAACAATAGTGACTCTCTTTTTCAAGCTAGGCTATTCTATTGATCTTCAAGGTTAGGGTTAACCACCTCCTTATAATATCTTATTTTTATTTTATTCTCTAATTCTTTATCATGCCATAGATTCTCCTTAAATTTAGCTTGTACAATATTTTTAATATCATCGGCATAATACCTTATTTTATTCCCCAACGGTTTAGCCAAGACTTGGCATCATTATGCCATCCCAGATTGGTGATTCTGGCTATAATGTGAATTTTGAATTTAGTTTATTTTAGTATAATATCATAAATAGAATGTCATAGTTAACTTGTCAATACACAATGAGAACAATCTTTACTGAATACTGCTTGTCAATGAGGAAAATTATCACATTTGAGGAAGAAGAACTCTTAGCCAATGAAAAACAATTTTAGGTCTTACTCTCGTACCAAAAGACTTTTCTAGCTTTGATAGTATCTCAAAAAAATCCAATTTCCCTTGTGGTTAGTGTTATCACATCCCCATAATGTGCGTTACCATCATGCATCTCTTGAGGGCATGCAACACCAAAACAATTCACGTTTCGCTTCTTGGAAACACCAAGGTTACTCTGTCTAGGCTAACCTCTTCACCTAGAGCATACCCATACTCCGTTCTAGACTACCGACGTGTCACACTCCTACTCTAGTGCAACTATTCTATACTTAGAAATTTGTTAATTTCTTTAACTCATATTTATTTTCAAGCATAAATCCATGAACCAAGAAATAAAAAATGGAGCAAATGAAAGAGAAACATAGATATAGTGTGGGTGACACAAACTGTTCCTAACACCTGGATAATTTTTTGCTATAGAAGAACAATTACAACATGAGCACCATCGGATCAGTTTATAACTTCGACAATGAATAGTTTCGTCACCACAAGACTCTCTCTCGCAATGATCTTCGTTGTCACCTGCGGTGCACCTCAAACGTACCTCCAACTGCACACTTGTTGTCTCTTCGTTTCCATAGACTTTGCCTCTCCATTTCTATAGACTTCACATATTTTGGTTTTTCTTCACACATGCCTACACAACCCTGCCTTTCCATACTTAGCCAAAATATTCCCAAGAGAAATTTGCCCAGCTCTATCTATCGAACCCTCCTCCTTAAGGTAGTACAAATCCTCCCAGAGTGAAGTGACTTGGCTCCTTGAGGGATCTTCTCCTCTTCCCATACCTCGGAATCATAAAGCTCTCCTTGTCTCTTTGTGTTGCCAAACTTCTTTCATTCCTTGGTTGTGCGCCCTTCTTCTCTTATAATCTCTCCAAATGTCACCATTGTGTACCATCATGTCCTTTGGGGGTGTCGTGCCCCTTCACGAAATGTAGCATCCCCAGCCACCCAGACTGGGCCATGTCACACAAATTCAACTTATGTAACGTACCTAGTCTCCCACCGAGTCTCATTACCACCTTACACATCCTATCAAATGACCAAAATCTAACATCCCAACATACCACTAATCAATGTTACAATAGAATTACACTGCACATATTTTAATTTAAACTCATTTTGTATATTTTCACTTGAAGTAATATGCTCGACCTAAACCTGAGTCGCACCACACAACTTATAATAGCGGAAGAAAAAATTTATTTCAATACAACCTTAAGCAGCGGAATTAACTCAAATTCACGTGCATAAATTGCACGCACTACCATATTATTCACACAACACAAACCCGCACACAACCATCTAAGTGTCACACACAAACTCAAATGTCACTGTGAGTGGAATCTAATTCTATGTCAGCACACCCACAAATTCCAACTTCTTAGTGTACACATGCTACCACCTTGCACACTTGGCCACTCAGTCCTCTTCTTTCTGGCTCATAACCAACATCAATAGGTTAACATAGCACACTAAACTAACCATATTGGTTATATCCATGCATATCTACAAATACAGTCTATATTAATCATACTTACACGTGAAAGCATCATTAAACATGTTAACAACAAATGCTTATATACAATGACATAAAATGATTTAACCCATGTTAAGGATAGATAAAAAAGCACACAGTAAAAAAGACAAGCACATAAAGAACACTTATCTTTTATGAAAATCACCAACTGCAGCCTTTACTCAGACGTTTCTCCCAACCATAGACATTGTTTCTCATAATCTATCAGCAACAGGTCACCGCCGAGTTGGGATCAACTCCACTAGGGAAATCAAGGTCTCAACGACAAGTTGTGGTATGAAACTCAAACAAATTGCTTAGTCCTAGGTGTCCACTATTGCAACTAGTCTATAGTCCCTCATTCCCCATGCACCTGTTGCACCCAAGGAAGTGTGCCCCTTCTCTACTCACTAGTCCCTTGGCTGCCAATACGACTCCTTTAAAACTTTTTGAAGGATTAGTCACAAGATTTGTATTTCATGGACTATTTCTCCAAAATTATTTCAAACCAAAGCCTAAAATTTTAACACATATATTATGAAATTTCTCTCGAGTCTCCACAAATTTCATTGTCTGAAACATTCCATAAAAATAGTTATTGAAAACATTCCAAGATGTCTCATTTAAAACTTAATTCAAAATGAGTCACAAGCCCTATGTTCCATAGGATATATATCTAAAATTATAAGGAACTAGAATTTGAAAGTTTTACTTCCTATACCTTGATATTTCTTCTAAGTCTCCTAAAACTTGCACAGTCTCAAACGTTCCAAAAAAAATGTTCTAGAGAAACTTCCAAGGTGTCTTAGTTGGAGGAGTGAAACCCTAGGATTGCAAGGTTTGATATCAAATGTTATGACCCAATGCCTTAAAAATGACAAAAAATAAATTAATAGAGTCCAATTCAAGGGGAAACCTCCTTTCACAATATATCCAATTCAAAATACAATATGAGATTACATAAGATGATTCTAAGACTAGTTCTCCTTGGTATATATATAAGAGACAAAGGGTAAAATTAAGGGTTCTAGCTGACCTACTAATATAACACTAGAAATGTAATAATTCAATATCTAGGGGATTAGTAAGGGGTTTTATACATAACACAAGGATTTGTCTATGGATTAACAACCTACCATTTATGTGAGGTAGGTAGAGATAGAACAAGGAAGATTGAATTCATTTTGGCTATGGTGGAAAAGGTTTCATTATAGTCTATGCCTTCAACTTGAGAGAATCCTTTGGAAACTAACCATACCTTGTGTCTTTCAACACTTCCATCTTATGGATACTTATTTCTGTATACCCATTATTATCTGAATTTTTTTCTTCCTTTCGAAATATGTACAAGATCCCAATTATCATTCTCCATTAAAGAGCAATATTATTCATTCGTTGTTGTGTCCCGATCTGGATGAACTGAAGCTTATGAAAAATTGTTTGGATCACGAGTCTCTGAAACTTGAGAAAAAAGACAAGAGGCTCGCTAGAACTATAAACATGTCTGATGCTAATCTAAAGGATCACTGACAAGATCAACATCTACCTCTCATGTTGAATAGACCCATCTGGGAAGTGGTGGCTTTGGTGAAGGTTCATTCTCAATGGACTCATTTGGAGGAAGGTGAGGAAGAGGAGGTATATTTTCTTCCTCACTGTAATCATCTGAAGAAGAATAAACCATAATAGTAACAAAAGATGACACAAATTCCAAAGATGAATTTTAGGAAGAAGATGACACAAATGTCAAATTAGGCTCTAGTCTAAGATATTTTCATAAAATTTGACATCTGTTATAATACTAATTTCATTGGAGAGAGGTTGAAGAAGTCAGTAGCCTTTGACATCTTTAGAGCATCCAAAAAAAATGAACTTCTCACTTTTAGGGTGCAATGCTTTCCTTTTCTCGTCAAGAATGTGAGTTCATGCTATAATACCAAATACATGTAAGTGGCTTTCATTTGGCTTAATTTATTCCATTCTTCTTCCGGTGTTATAATTTTTAGGGCCTTTGTGGGAATTTGATTTACAATGTAATTTGCAAAATTGATGGCATCCTCACAATAATGAAGACTTAATCCCTTAGATTGGATCATATAATTAGCCATTTCTTTTAATGTGCAATTATTTCTTTCAACAAAATCATTTTGTTGTGGTGTATGTGGAACATAATGATGCATTTCAATGTCCTGTTCAGTGCAGTAACTTGTAAATTTTTTGTTCACATATTCACGATTCAATTATCTATTATTAATCTTTGAAGTTGATTCCTAGATTGTTTTTCTACAAGGGCCTTTTAGGACAAAAACTTGTCAAAAACATCACTCTTAATATTAAGAATTAAAACCAAGTGCGTATGGAGAAGTCATCAATGAAAGTTTAAAAATAATTACACCCAGAGAAAAAGGAGAAGAAAGAAGACCACACAAATCACCATGAACAAGATGCAAATGGGTTGAGGCATGCCAAGAGGAACGTTTGTCAAAACTATCCTGATGATGTTTTCCAAGAACAAAATCAGCACAAAAACTGGATATCTACAAGAAACATGAGGAATATGAGTCACTGTATGTTGATTACATAGTTGCTACAATCATCAATAATTTAGATGACCACACCAATGATTTCAAAGTTTTTTCAAGTCTTCGCTATGAGCAACAAAAATTGATGGAAAATATGATGACCCAAAGTTGTCAAACTTGTATAACCTAGTAATATAATAAACAATTCCAGTTGCCATGACATGCTTAGGATCTTTTGAATCCTTGATTACAACTTGGTGAGATGAAAAATCTATGGTTTCACTTTCACTTGAATGAGTGATATGATACACTAATAGAAAGTTGTAGACAAGATTTTGAACACATAATACATCTTTGAAATTACCATTATCTACCTGAAATGTTCCAGACCCTATAACAGTATGAGATCTATCATCACAAACAAATATTTCTTTCAAGGTGTTACATTCATTTAGAGAAGAAAAAATGGATTTGTCCTTAGCCATATGATAAGATTCTTTAGGATCAATAAACAACTCATGAGAAGAAGAAGTAGATGTTGCATTAAAGGAGAAACCAAAAGACGATAGTGCATGTCCATGAGAAGAATAAGAAGAATCAATATTGATGGTGTTATTCTTCATTGTTGCTTCTAAGGCTTCCATATTTTAAAAATATTTATACTCCACATCACCATATTTCCCACAAATGTTGCAATGTTTGTCAATATTCTTACTTTTCGATTTTTCTCCTTTGTCACCATTAGGAGTAGAATTGAGAGGGTTTGGGACTCTTGTTTTTCTTTTTGTTGTGGTGAGGATGTTTCTTCTTTGGATTCTTAGATTTATCTTTGTTCTAGCCCACTAAGGATTTGTTGTATGTACATGCAGTGTTGATCAATCAAAGTTGCACAATATTATCTTTCACTCGAATCAAAGAATCAAGAGAGGGTTCTCTTTAAGAACTCCCTGGAGCCTCTCTAGTGGCATAAAAGGTAGATAAAAAGATAAAATATGGACTACTGAGCTTGGAAAAAAAAACATATATGCATTGGTCTTATTTTAGATCTATTTTGTAGTCTATACATAAAATTTTAAATGTTTTGAACTTAGATAAATAATCTTCAATGCAAGGAAAATGATTAGGACTTAATGTCATTAACTGATTTCTAACTAGTGGGATTGAATAATATTGATCTTACCAAACATAGCTTGAAGCGTTTACCAAGCTTCATTGGGGGCATTAATTCCTTGAAGGTGAGACACTAAATCAGGAGAGATGGACATATTGATTAGTCCACATGCTTCATCATTCTTATTATCCCATTTTACTTTCTTTTCATCATCTGTGGGTTCTTATTATTTTCATAACGTAATCTGGTATAATCCTTTACTAGTTAGTACATCTTATATGGGATTTCTATGAGAAGTAGTTGACATTCGTAAGAAAACAATCACCGAGAGAAGACATATTAAAATATGAAGAGGATATGGATTTAAAGGATGAAACAGATGGTCTGGATGGAAATCTCTTGAAAAAATAAGTTGTTTGAAAAAATGACACTGGAAATAGACTTTCAATGTGAAATTTATGCCCTTTTGAAAAGAGGCATAAACGGTAACCAAAGAGCCACATGGCAAGTAGAAGTTGGTCAATGTGGTGATGCTCCTCCTTATCTAACTTTGTCTATAAGATCACTTTTAAGAAAATTACTTATTAAGTGATCGACTTTTATAGAATAAGTGGGAATCTCTTTTACAATGAAGTTACTTTGTAAATTAAAGTTGCATGAAAAAAAGAGTAACTAAAAATAATATTAAATCTATTTATAGTGAGTCACTTTTATAAAGTAAGTGAAATTCACTTTATAATGGATGCAAAAACTTTTCCAAAAAAGTAACAAAAAAGAGACTTGAACTAAAGACCTCTTACTTAATAAAGCAAATTTTGAATGGTGGTACACCACATCTTACCATACTACCACTCTCATGCCCCCCTTTGAAGTGGTCTGCGGGAAAAATCCACCTTTGGTTCTCTCATACATGTCGGGTGTGTCCAAGTTTCAAGAGGTCGACAATAATCTTATAGTATCCATGACCATGCTTCGTACCCTCAATGAAAATTTGGTCATGGATTATAATTGTATGAAGCAACAAGTTGATTAGGGACGTTCAAAATGCCAATTTGATGAAGGGGACCAGGTGTTTCTATGTATGCAAACTTATAAGAAAACTTCACTCCATGTCGAACACTGTTAGAAACTCACCCCCAAATTTTATGGTCCTTATACAATTCTCAAACGAGTGGGGCCTGTGGCCTATCCATTGGACCTTCGAGTCACTCTAAGATCCATCTGGTCTTTCATGTCTCGTGCTTAAATAAAGTGATCGGAAATAAGTGTCGAAATCAAACTACTCTCCCTTGGTTGGATGAAGAAGGATCAATTTGGTTCCAGCCACAAACCATCTTTTACCAGTGTGAGCGTTACCTTCGTCAACTCACTATCATAAAATCAGAGATAGTAGAAGTTGAAAAATGGGAAAAAATACCACAAATCAACAAATTCAATTGGAAACTCATGGTGGAAAATGGATCTAAAAACTGAGAAAAAAATTGATAATGATAAAGTTGAAAGGTACAAAGAAAGACTGGTGAAAAAAATATATTATCAAACTAAAAGTATTGAATCCCATGAAATATTTTCACCAGTTGTTAAGCTAGTTTCTATTAGAGTAGAATTATCACTAGTTGTTTTGCTTGATATTGAGTTAGAACATGTAGATGTTTGTAAAGCCTACCTATTTTTCAGGACTCCAAATAAATAAATATTTTTTCTAAAATCTCTTGCTGGAATGACTGAATTTAGCTTATAATTTCTTTCATTATTTTCTTATACCAAGAATAAACAACAACAACATATGAATGCTAACAACATAATGACAACAACAACAACAACAACATGATAACAACATCATAGCAACATATTAATTATAACAACATAAGGATGACAAACCAGAACTGGTAACATACATACCTTCACCTACAGAGTTGGTTGATTTGGTCCCTGGTTCACTTGTTCTTGTACTTGCCCAAACTACCCAACTGAATATTAACCTCCCAACCAACTAGGAACAACCTCTTCGACTCCCTAGCTCCAGAAATCCTTGCAGTTTCTTGGCCCCGAAGTCCAAAGTTGCCAGCAATAGCAGTGCCCACAGTGCCTTGTGAGAGTTTCGAAAATATTCTCTTCTCACAATTTTGCTCCTCCTCCTTCACCTCTTGTAGAAAATTTTCAATCCAAAATGAGACTCCTATCCAAGTCCCATCCTCTCTTCCTTATCCTCCTCTCTCAAATCCCCCTCATTAATTTCCCAACAACCTTATCCTCCCATTAATTTCCCAACAGTCTTATCCTCCCATTAATTATTTCACCCACCCTTTAATAATAAAATAATAAAAGTCAGATTTAATATATTTAATAATTAATTAAATTTAAAATAAATAAATAAAAGCTATGATAAAATTAATTGATTTATGTTGTTACATACACCCACCCTTCAAGAAAATTCGTCAAGAAGTTAGAGTAATTTACAATACAATGGTAACGACACATGATTCATACATCCACATCAAATAAGAAACATCATCAATTTAAAACATTTACACATATTAGTGTACATGTGCAAGGCATGCATGTGTAGCTAGCACATACAAGACTCGTACATGTACTAATGAAAATAATAACACCCAAAGTAGTTCTTGTATGCGTCAAATCCAATCAACAAGACCATTCATTTCGTATAAGATAGTAATCTATTTAAAAATGTTCACGAAATTCCTCAATTACAATAATTTAGCACAAGAAACATTCACTTAGATAATTGTAGATTAAATAAGTAAATATATATATGTATATATATATATTCTTTCAAAAAGAGGAAATCAAGAAATTCTTCTATAAGGCGAAACCCCACACACTCTCAGCTACTTCTAGTCATCCTTCTTCTGTAACTTACTTCCATATTCCATCCCTATCCTTCCTCTACTTGACTATCTTGGAGCATCAACTTTATTGACCTAAATCCAAATAGAACCCATAAGTGGAAGTGTCAACTCTCTTGACCAATCTTCCCCAACATGCAACTATCAGTCATCATCACACGTCTAAGGGAGCGTTAGCTAACACCGTCCTCCCATGACTCTAGGTTTCGAATGATACACGATGGGAAATGCCTCCACCCCTCGTAATAGGACTAGGGTCCACACCCTACCATGGAACAAACAGTGGAACTATGTTGTTGCTAATTTTGTCATCATATATTCAGTTCTAGGAAGTCTTGCCACCTGAAAAACCTGCACTTATCCACACATCATAGAAATGAATTCCAACCAATATAATTTCACATACAAGATTCATACAATATTGTTTCCTGGTCCAGGTTCACAACATCACCCTTTTATCATCATTATTCTATGGATATTTCATAGCCTATTGATCTGTAGATTAGTCTATAACACAAACCCATACATATACATGCACTATCATCATGTAAATGCATTTAATCATAATGTCAATCTGATATCCATGTACCAACAACTTTAAATATCAAAATTTTCAAGTTAGAATAGATTGCATAATATCCATCATAATTCAAATAACGTTAAACATTCATAGAATTGACATTCACACATGTCCAGATGTCTTAACATTTCAAGTGTATCATTAATAGTTTCATAGTTAATAAAAATAAAAGGTGATTAGGTCTTCAGTAATTCTAGCTGTCTAAGTCAAAAAGAGACATTGCATAGGTCTATGATACCATTTGTAAGGCCGTCCTGAAGTTATATGTCATTCACGAAATAAATAAATAAATAAAAATCAAACACAACTTATAAACACCAAGTTCTATGATAGAAAACCCCGTGCTATATTGGTCCCATTTGTTGATACCGAGAGGGGGGTGAATCAATATCAAGTACAATTTATAAACCTTTTTCAACTTATACTTAAACCATTCAATTATATCCAATGAGAAATGGACAATAGTATAAGAGTTACACTAATACACCACAATACACCATGCATAATATATGAGAAATAATCAATAGTTATTGTTCAAGGGAAGTAGTGACTTCCAAAGGTAGCTACAGTTTCCAAATGTAAAGGGAGAGATAAACCTTCAAGAGGAAGATACAATCCTCTAATATCAAGAGAGATTTGAACCCTCCATCCTTTCCCCTTCCTTCCACCCAAGAATATATAAGAGATAATAAAACTTTACATTAAATCATCACCATCAACCAATCATCACATAGAACCTGATAATGCTTCATGAGACTTCTTCAATTTATGAAATTCTTCAATTCTTGGAGTACTATGATCTAGTAGACAATATTACTCAATGTATTCTCTGAAACTCCTCCAATTTTAACTCCTTGAACCCTCCCCAAAAAGAAGTTATAGAGAGAATGGTAGACCTTGTTCAATTCTGGTTTATTCAGGAGACCGAACTTGTACATAATAAACTCAATATTTAACATATGATTTTGAAACTCGTACACAAGAAACTACAGTCTACGCTCTTTTCAATGAAATTTGTCCCATGTCATTTGGATTCTCGATGAAAAATTTATGATTGTTTTACCCGGAACACTTGTTTATTGAGTAGCTTCAGGACTAGTCACAAACCCTATCTTCCACAGAGTGCATCTCCATAATTATAGAGAATCAAGAGCTTAAATTTTTACCATATGTACCTTGATATGTCTTCTCAATGCCATAGCAATTTCACCATTTAAATCGTTCTAGAAATTTTTTTATAGCAAAAATGGTAAGATGACTTGAAAACAACATACCTTAGAACACATCACCAAAAGACTTCATCCTCCCTTGAAATTCAGATTTCTTTACTTCTGATTTCCTCTGAAATTCGACTTTATTATCAAATGAATGTATAATGATATTTATTTATACCATTTATGTCACTTCCTTTTAACATTAGGGCCGACCTAACACTTTCTTATTTTGTAATTCTTTTCTTTAATTATCTTCAGGGCCTTCATGTACTTCCTTCTTCAATTCACTTTGTCATCTTAAAAAATTCATTTATCCTCAACCATGAGGATCCACGTGATGTGCCACATACCACCAGAAACAACATGATGTATATTATTCATCCATGGGTGTTGTATCTGCATGTGCATTTTCCTTCATGTCCAAATACCTTCATCTATCTTGCGGTCCAAAACCCATGACTAGGGTTGACATCAATGACAAAAACCAATCTTCCAACACCATTGAACCTTCACTTGATTAAAACATGTTTTTTCTATTAATATGTTGATTGTGACTATCCTTATTTAGCAATAACCTTACTATGTTTCGACTCTATTTTATTACCGCTCGTAATTAAATTAATGAAAATACATACTTCTCATACAAATTTATTCTTTATAAGTATAGGACCCCCATAATTAATGTATGGTCTATTCGTTTGACCACTCGTTAGAACGTTTTATCATCATCGATTATAAATACATTAAGCCATAGACACAATCCCACCTATGATATCTTGATAATTATAAACAATCGTTATTGACTTTGATTATCTCTTTAGGTTGATAATAGGAATGTGCTTAGGAACATTAACTAAGATATTGTTAATTGATTGTCATTTGATGTCGTCACTTCATGGTTTATTTGGTCATCATAACCAATTACTCCTCCTCTTAAGTCATAAAAATTAGATCTTGACCAAGTAAAATGTCGAGTGTAGGAATCTCTTCATATCAGTTGAGGATTATCAAGAATACACTATTACAAATGTCCCCATATGTAATAAGTACCATGCTGACAAGCGATTTAGTGAACATTCCTATACCAATAATAAATCACTAAGGTTATATTCTCCCTTGTGATCAATACAAACCATGCTTATGACTATGTTTCCATTTGAAATGAAATTTACTAAAGGTCTTACACTTACTAAGAAAGTTGAGGATGACTCGTAAGTCATCCATCACACAATGTTCCCACGTCGACAATTCTTTTGTTGGTTACAAGAATTGTTTCAATATGATCACCGTAACCTTAAAACATATCAAGTTGGAGTTTAATTATAATTATCACTTTGAGTTCTCTATTATGTACTCTAAGAAATAGATTCCACACTCTATCTTGAAGGGGTTACATAATTCTACACTTACTGTTGTTAAGTTGCTCACAATGCCATGTATTTTGGCAATGCTTTGAATGCATTAAAATTTCTCATGAAACCCACTCTTATGGTGACTTGGGTTGAATGCTAATTTATTTATTTATTATTATTATTATTATTAATCATGGTTCTTAGTTAAGGACAATAATTGAGATTTAAGCGGGTTTCCATATTGTAATGCAATGGACTTATACTGTTGATGCCACCCTATTTCCAAAACTAGGTAGCTAAACA
>JZKD02S1812980.1:73193-83544 GCA_000966675.3 Picea glauca
GTCCCTCCAAAGTGACTTTCATTTTATTAATATTTAATTAATTAATTAAATCACTTTAATTAATTAATTAACCTTTTTACCTCTGAAAATCTCCTTATCTCTCCTTGTGGCTTGCTTGGCCATTGAAAGTCACTTCTAGCCATCCCATCCTGTAGTGCTCCTCCTCCCGATTCCATTGAGCTATTACACTGAGTGGTTCCTCCAAGTAATGTGCCCAAAATGCCCTCGTCAGTGATTTTAATTATCTTATAGCTCAAAATAGTCAAAATCATGGAAATCGTCGGAATGGAACGAAACCAAATCCAACCTGTGAGGAATGGATCATAATGATGGAATATGATGATAAATGCCAATTGGACCCCACAATGCCTCTCAAATACCCTTGTACTCGCTATAACATCCATCTGTCTACTCTGGTCATCATAAGTCTCTGCCCTGTGATGATGTCCCAAAGTGGGGACATTACATTTTCCCTGTAAACTCAGCCTAGACTAGGATTCCTTTCCTTGGGTGAAGCTTAGTCCCAGCTCGGGGGTGACCCATTGCTAAGCATGATGAGCAGTGTGGTCTAAGACTGGGAGGTTCATGGAAGGCCTGCACGTGGTTGATGGAATTACCACGGTTTCAAAGATAAGTATAAGCTTATCCTTAATATTATGTTTTGCATGCCTGTGATGCTTATATGTATTATGTATTCTGTTGTGCATATGAATTATTGTTAATGCCAAGGATTATTATGTTAGCAGTAATCTTGTGCTTACTCTGAGTTAAATGTGTTTAATATGACTTAAATGCATGTTATTAATTAAGTATGAGAATGATGTTGTTCCACACAATAGCGTTTTGCCCGGCTAGTGGGATTAAGGCCGAGGGAGCATTACAGTTTGGTTTTAGAGTCTGGTTTCAATGTTGAGCCTAGATGGGTCGGATAAGTGGTCTTTGGACCAAGGTTTTGAGAAGAAATTGTGTCTGGAGGACTAATTTCAGACCTCAGAATGTTTCTGAGTGTCAACGGGCTACTTGACCATGTTACAAAGCTCAGGAGGTGTAGCGGTATTATAAAACTGTGGTCAGTGTGGTATATGACCACAGGGAGAGAGAGAACTCCCCACCAGAAGTGTTGGAGCCATAGAGTCTGTTCGGGAGGAAAGGAGAACCCTCACGACCGTTAGATCTGGAGAACGTGCACAAGGTTTAAAACCTTTTTGGATTTGCACAGGAGTGTGGGAATCACGATACGCAAAATCCCGAATTCATCAGGACCGTCCATCGGGAGGGACGCATGGAGAGTGATCAACCTTTCATGGACTCATGAATTGAAAAGGTCAAAGGGAAAGTTCGTGAGAATTCAGAAAATGCGAATTCACGATTAGATCACAACTATTGATCAAGGAGAGATTTGGACCATTAATTGTCCAGGAAGAATTTTGGCATTTCGGGAGTTCAGCTATCGGGAGAAGTGGGATGTGCTGATGCACAAACTCCTGAATCTAGAAATCATGAAATCCCAAAGAGCCGAAGTAGTGGGTCAAGTTGACGTCACTTTGATGAATGTGGACCCATGGGATCTATGCCACGTGCCAGTGGGCCCCGAAGGAAAAGAAGATGCAATAGGCCCGGACGATGTCACCTAAGGTAACATGGACCTTCTTAAGGACACCATGTGTCACTACCTTAGTGGGAAACAACTGTGCTGTGGGCCCGGAGGGTAAGGAAATTGAAATTTCAGAAGTCGGGAGTTGGAGAGGGAAGCAAGTGTGAGAACCTCTGGGACCAAAACCCCGAAACCCAAAACCCCGAAGCTCCGAAATCCTGAAACCTGAGGTCTCGTTTGGAGAGCCTTGTATCACCTAGAAGCTTATCATTTGATTATGGCCCGTGGACGCATGGGTTGGGGACTAAGAAAACAGGGCTATCACCCAAAAATTACAGAGCCGAACAGAACTTGAAAAGTTTGTGAAGTCGAAAAGTTTTCTTATTCACGTTGGTTTATGATTGTTGTAGTTTAATTAAGGGTTTAAGGCCTGAAAAACTTTGGTTGACTGCACATTGTGTGTGCAGAGTTCAACGAGTGTCAGGACAGCCACGAATCGATGCTGAGTATAGAAATGGAAGAGGTGTAGATTGCCTCCAATTTAGAGAATGAAAGAGAAGGAAGGAATGTCAACTTCGGAGTCAAAGGGAAAAACACTAATGGGAAAGGAAAACAGATGGATAAGGAAGGACATATGATGAAAATCATTGAAAGATTGCAGAGAGATTCCTAGGCTCACTGAGCCGATAGCCGAAAGCTCATGAGGATCATGGATCGACAGGGTGAATCCAACTTAAAGATGTTGAAGAACCTGGAAAGAATAGAAAGAAAATTGGAAAAGTAGAGTAACACAAGCAAAATAGGGAGTCACAGGACCCCTGAGAGAAAAAGAAGATCGAGGAGTGGTAGTAGACATCGTCGTCGCTCCCCAAAGCATTCTGATAAGGAAGCACACAATAGTTCAAGCCCATCCCCTACCAAAAAACACTAAATATATGGAGTGGATGAATTGAAAGGGGAGATGAACAAGATTAAGCCTCCTATGTTTGATGGAGAACATAAGAAGGAGGAATATGCCAAAACATGGTTTCTTGGCATGAGGAAATATTTCCAACTGCAGAATTATTCCTCTCATGCAGAAGGAAGAATTGTGATGTATCAATTAAAAGGAAAAGAATCCATGTGGTGGGATTAGATTGTGCAAGTGCAACACATTAGAGAGAAATATATCACATGGAAGGAATTCAAGAGGTATTTCGAGAGGAAATACCTGACTAAAAGATACTATGACAAAAAGATGAAGGAGTTCTTTGAACTCAAGCTGGGCAACATGACCATTGATGAATACGAACGAAGGTTTTTGGAATTACTGAAGTATGTTCTTTCCATCAAAGATGAGGCTGTCAAGATTCAGAGGTATCTGAGTGGACTGCCACCTCTCATTGGTGACAAGATTCAGTATGATGATCCTAATACCATGGAAGAAACAATAAGAAAAGAAAAATGCTTATATGAGCAGCAAGGAGAAAAGCCTACCTTTCGGAAGGCTTGGGAGGACCAAAAGAAGTTTAAGAAAGAACAGAGGTAGAAGGGAAACAAACCTCCCTTTTTCAGAAATGGTCCTCAAGGACATCCATCGTTTAGAGAGCCGAGAATGGCTGAAGTGGGGGAACAAAGGCCGAGACAAATGCCCATTCAGTGTTGGGGTTGTAAAGAGAACCACAAGTACAGAGATTGTCCCCATAAAAATGGCAAAGCTAGAGCTATCCATATTGTTCAACAAGCTGAAACAGTGAAGGAAATGGGCAGTAGAATGCCAAGGATCTATGTGGCTCTGGAAAACAAGCAAGCTAAATTTCAGTCACACATGATTGAAGTGGAAGCTATGATTAACAACCAACCATTTATTATTTTAATAGTTTCAAGGGCTAGCCATAGTTATATAGACCCTAGAGTGGTGGAAAGTTTGCATTTATTAAGAAGCAAACATGAAAAGTCTTGGTTAGTGCAGTTGGCTACAGGAACCAAGAGGAAAGTTACTGAGTTAGTTAAGTCATGTCCTGTGGACATGAAAGGATTGAGCATGAAGGATGAATTGAATATTCTACCTTTAGGCTCTTATGACTGTTTAATTGGGATTGACTAGTTGGACCAACACCATGCCTAGATGAGGAGGGGAATCGAAAAACAGTCCAAGGAATTCCTAGAGCTGTTACTGTTAGAGAAATCTCAGCAATGCAGCTGAAGAAGTGCTATAGAAAAGGCTGTCAATTGTTTGCAGCCCATGTGGAGGAAGCATCCAGAGATGAAGTCTCAAAGATTGGAGACCATGTGGTACTAACAGAGTTTGAAGATGTATTTCAGGAGGCACCCAGACTACCTCTGAAGAGAGATGTCGATTTCTCTATAAATTTGATGCTTGGAGCAGCTCCAGTGTCTAAAGCTCCTTATAGAATGAGTACACCAGAGCTGAAAGAGTTGCAACTGTAACTTGACGAGCTTCTAAAGAAGGGGTACATTCGCCCAAGTGTGTCACCTTGGGGTGCCCCAGTCCTGTTTGTGAAGAAGAAGGATGGGGCATTGAGGCTATGCATTGATTTCAGACAGTTGAAAAAAGTAACTGTGAAGAACAAGTATCCTCTGTCGAGGATCGATGATCTTTTCGATCAGTTGAAAGGTGAAAAAATATTTTCGAGGATAGATCTCAGATTGGGATATCACCAGGTAAGAATAAAGGATGAATACATCAGCAAAACCACCTTTATAACAAGGTATGGTCATTACAAGTTCACAGTGGTACCATTTGGGCTGTCGAACACACCTGTTGTTTTTATGTGCTTGATGAATGGTGTATTCAAGGACTATCTAGACAAGTTTGTCACAGTCTTCCTGGATGACATTCTGGTGTATTACAAGTTAGAGGAAGAGCATGAAAAACACCTGAGGATGGTGCTGCAAGTGTTGAGAGAACACCAATTGTATGCCAAGTTGAGCAAATGCTTGTTTTATCAAAGGCAGATCCATTACTTGGGGCACATTATTTCATAAGAAGGGATCACCATGGATCCTGAGATGGTTGAAGCCATTAGAGAATGGTCAGTGCCAAGGAATGTGGCAGAAGTTAGATCCTTTGTGGGTCTAGTGGGCTATTACATAAGTTTTATCGCAGGGTTCTCAAAGATAGCTCATCCTATCACTTCCTTGCAAAGGAAGGAGAAAAAATTTCAGTGGACTAAAGAGTGGGAGAAAAGTTTCCAACAATTGAAGCAACTATTAACCAACGCTCCAATCTTGAGGATTGTAGATCCAAATGTGGATTTCGTGGTGTGCACAGATGCGTATAAAGAAGGGTTGGGAAAAGTTCTTAGTCAGAATGGATTTGTAATATGTTATGAGTCCAGGAAGCTGAAAGAGCAAGAAAAAAATTATGCCACCCATGATTTGGAGTTGGAAACAATCGTTCACGCTCTGAGGAAATGGAGACATTACCTCATGGGAAGGAGGTTTGAACTCAGAACAGACCATAATGGTCTGAAATATTTGTTTGATCAACCAACCTTAAACGCTAGACAAATTAGGTGGTTGGAATTTATGTGTGAGTACGACTTTGAGATAAAGCATATCAAAGGAAAGGAAAATAAAGTGGTTGATGCACTCAACAGGAGGGTGCATGAATTACATGCTACAACCATTAGCATGTATCAGACTGATATTAAAAGTAGAATTTTGGAGGCTGCAAATATAGATCTGCAGTACAGAGAATTGGTATCCAGGCTACAACAGCGTAAGATGCCACAGAAGATGGAAATTTATAAATTGGAAACCGATGGAATACTACTGTACAAGAATATAATTGTTGTACCCAATGTCCAATGCTTGAAACAAATGATTTTGCAGAAGATGCATAATGTGCCTTATGCAGGGCACCCTGGATATCAGAAAACAGTAACAGTGGTCAAGAGCCATTACTTTTGGCCGGGTATGAAGAAAGAGATCGTTGAATACATCGCCGGATGTATGGAGTGCCATAAAGTTAAAGCTGAGCATAGGCACCCAGTGCGGTTGTTGCAACCTTTACCCATTCCTGAGTGGAAGTGGGAAGTAGTAACGATGGATTTTATTACAGGATTGCCCATAACAGCCAACCTGCATGATTCGATCATGGTGGTGGTGGAAAATCTTACAAAATATGTCCATTTTATTCCACTGAAAACTACTCACAAGGCAGTAGATGTAACTGATATTTTCGTGAAGGAAGTGGTACAATTACATGGAATTCCTAAAAGGATTGTGTCTGACAGAGACCCGAAATTCACCTTGAATTTCTGGAAAGGATTGTTCAAAGGATTCATAATGAATCTGAACTTTAATACAACTTATCATCCCGAGTCTAATGGATAGACAGAGAGGGTGAACAAAGTAATAGAAGACACACTGAGAATGTATGTGATGGACAAACCTTCAAGATGGGAAGACTACCTGCACTTGGTAGAATTCGCCTACAACAATGGGTATCATGCATCATTGAAGATGAGCCCATTTGAAGCACTTTATGGAAGAAAGTGCAATACCCTAGTGAGCCAGAATAATCCAGCTGATAGAGCAGTAGTTGGGCTAGAGTTGCTCAAGGAGATGGAGAACCAAATGATAAAAATTAAGAAGAATTTGAAAGCTGCCCAGGATAGGCAGAAAAGTTATGCTGATAAGAACAGAACCCACAAAGATTTCAAAGTGGGTGATCATGTTTTCCTGAAAGTGAAAGCTAACAGGAGTTCCCTGAAGCTGGGAAGTTGAGCCAAGTTGGCAGCTAGATTTTGTGGGCCATTTGAAATCTTGGAAAGGATTGGGCCAGTTGCATATATGCTTGCATTACCTGCATCTATGATTTTACATAATGTGTTTCATGTTTCATTGCTTAAGAAATATATACCAGATGTTAATCATGTTATCGATTGGAATGTGATTCAGGTGGAACAAGAAGGTGTCTTCCAAGTGCATCCTGTGCACATATTGGATAGGAAAGGAAAAAGCTCTGGAATCGAGCTATAGGGCTTGTAAAGGTCTAGTGGACCTGGTACGGTCCTGAGGATGCAGCACGGGAACATGAAGATGCTATGTGGGCATACTACTAACATCTTTTTTAAGATTTTGAAAATCTTGCAGATGTAGTGTAAAGTTGCACTGAGGACAATGCAAAAATAAGGGGAGGGGATTGTAATGTCCCCAAGGCCAAGCCCTGTGGTAAATCATGTCTATGAAGTGTAAGCTTGCATTATGAATTGTACTTATGTTTTATAGGCTGGTGAGCCAAGTTTATATAAGCTAGTGGGCTTATGTGTTATTAGGCCGAAGAGCCTAAGTGTTAAGGCCGTGAGCCTACTTTTGTATATGTAACTATGCACATTATTAATAAAGATAAACATCACTGCGTGCAGACCGACCATGATGAATGAGTGATGGGGGACTAAGCTTCCATAGAGTGGGTAAGGGATTGGGGGCTGGAAGGTGGGAAAGAGAGGCTAAGTGTTGAGCCTAGGGGCTGAAGTCCTTGGGAATAATATTTTGATATTATTCCAAAAGCTATGTGAAATATATGTTTTGTCCTAAGTTCTTTGGAAGGACGAGTGACTTCCAAATGGGGAGGAATGAGCTTCATGGGTGACAAGTGTCAACCCAAGTGCATGTAGTTAAAATTGTTGAGTTGAACCATGATGGGGGTGCCTCCTCCATTCTGTCGTCGACTGTCTGAACCGGGAATCAGATGACCTCTCTATTTGACCTCTGCATACCCTCACACAGCTTGGAAACCAGAAAAATAGAATGTTTTCCTGAGAAGCAGAGGTATTCATCATCTGAACCGTTTGAGTGTGTGCTTTTCCTCTGCTTGTGCATCTGCATTGTTTTCCTGGTCACACACCCTGAAACCCGTGGGAAACCGACGGACTGATCTGCGTCTCTGAGAAGTCCAAGTATTCTGTATTTGTCTGAGCCATGTGGTGTCATGATTGTGGGCTGTTGTGACCACACAATTCATTCATGAGTCATTTTGTGTCTTCTGAGGAACCCGACACCTGGTTAATTGCCTTAGCCATGCCATGTTTTAGTGTGGGCTATTGCTGCCTACAGTGCCATGCCCATCTATTGTTGTTGTTTTCATCCCTATGTGCTTGAATGATGAACCGTTGTTGTTGTCCTCCTTGTGTTGGAGCAGAGTTGGAGAGGCAGGTTGTCAGGCCTGTGAGCAGCTCTCTCCAGGTGAGAGAGTATGTTGGGAAGTGGTTTTCCCCTAGAGAGAGTCCAACACCAGCTACAGAGCTCTAAGAATTCCTGATCCGCCCTGTTGCTGAGAGCCAGAGAGGGAGGTGAAGCACTGATGGGATGTGCTTGTGAAGGTGTATATTTCCAGGTGGAACATGCATGTGGGGAATGAGAGTCCATGAGTAGTGGGCGTAAGAAGGCTCCTGGAGAGAATCCTTCCCATTTCTCTTTGCAACTTTCCCTGTAACCTCATCCTAGAATAGGATTGCTTGCCTTTGGTGGAGCTTAGTCCCAGCTCAGGGGTGACCCACTGCTGAGAATGATGAGCAGTGTGGTCTAAGGCTGGGAGGTTCGTGGAAGGCCTGCACGTGGTTGGTGGAATTACCACGGTTTCAAAGATAAGTATCATCTTATGCTTAATATTATGTTTTGCATGCCTGTGATGCTTATATGTATCATGTATTCTGTTGTGCATATGAATTATTGTTAATGCTAGGGATTATTATGTTACCAATAATCTTGTGCTTACTCTGAGTTAAATGTGTTTAATATGACTTAAATGCATGTTATTAATTAAGTATGAGAATGATGTTGTTTTGCATAGTAGAGTTTTTCCCGGCCAGTGGGATTAAGGTTGGGGGAGAGTTATAGGAAATTGTCAGTCCTAAGCCAATATTGTTGTGGACTTGGAGGCCCAAGCCTCCCCTGCTCCGGCTAGCCCACCAGAGACATTGGTCGGCTCTGTTTTGGGCTTGATTTCTAATGTCGTTGCTAAAATCCAACATGTACATTCAAGAGTGGACGATTATCTGGCAAATTGGTTTGGGATGAATCAATCTAAGTACCAGTGGGCTCTGAACTCTATAAATGAAAAAAAATATGGAAACAAAGGAAGGGAAACCAAAAGAAACAATATGTAAGGGACAATAAATGCAACAGATTTGTGAGTAGGTTATGAAGGTATATTTTCTCACCTTTCTTTTGGAATTGATAGTTGTGTTAAAATATCTTAGTACATGTACCAATACTATTCATGTGAGGTACTTTGGATTAGATTGAGAGGCAAATGAGTCGCCAAGAGAAATTATAGACCATAAATGGAAACAAAGAGACTAACAACAACACAAAAATGGATAATATGCCATTGCTATTGGTGTATGCGTTGCACATTGTCAGAGTTTTGCAGCTGCCTGATTGACGTCAACAGTTCATCAATTGCTTTGTGTTTAATACCCATTTGGGATTTTTCTTTTATTTTATTCAATGATTTCTATGTTGAGTACTTATTTGGGATTTTTAATTGATTCCATGCTTTTCCTACTATGAAAAGATTCCTCTCTGTGTCGATAAAGATAAATTTATGCTTGCTGTAATCTCAGGCTTGTGTGAAATTGTTGTCTAAGTTTTTACATCTGGAGGGTTAGTAATTTTTTGTGTCTTGTATACCGTGTTGTGATAAACCCTTGCGGGATCCTTTATTTATTTTTTCTCCATTCAATTGCAAGCAAAGGAGAAGTCCAACCCCTGACTCTGACTGCGCTTTTAAATAATACCTGCCATGAGTTTCCCCAACACAAGGCTATCATCGTGTCCAGAAAATTTGAAGTTACATATGTCGAGCTACAAAGGCTTGTAAATATATGTGTTGCCAAGTTAAGAAACGCCAAGATTTGAAGCAGAAATGTGGTGGCTCTAACCTTTCCTAACTCTATTGAGGTAAAGTTCAATGCTTTGTTTTCCTTTGGTTGAAATCGCATTCCTCCAACTTTGTTACATAAACTTTCTAGTCATTGTTGTTTTCTTTGTCTTTTATTCCGAATATTTCCTCAAGTTTTAGTTTTCTTTTTTTTTATTTCCCCTAGTTATTCTGTTCATCACCGCTGCATATTGTGCTCATTTTTGTGAAATCCAGACTATTCTAGTATGTTTGAGGCCAAAATACGCGGTCGTTATTATTGGACGATATGTCAGGGTATTTCATTAGATGATAGTTTAGGTTTCAAATTTCAATGCACTGAATATGTTTTGTTTCTTTGGTACAGTTCATGATATTGTTGCTTGCGGTGATCAGTGCCATAGCAGTTGCAGAACCACTGAATTCTACCTACATTGAAGAGGAATTCGATTTATATCTAGAGGACTCCAGGTCAAAAATGCATACAGTGCACATGGAAGGATATTCGTCGGTCGAAAGAGAAGCCACAAAGTTCGGTCTCTCTATGTCCGAATCACAATTCTTCCTCGACACCGACAGAAACACAACTGTCGAGTTCCACTCGAGATCAAACTTTGTGGCATCATAGGGCAGCAAGGAGGTTAGAGAGACCTGGATTAACCTGGAAGACGATAAAGCGTTATTTCTTCATACGTCAGGGACCACTAGCCAGCTGATCCGGATTTATGTAGGAACACAATGAAATACAGAAATACACATAAACACAGAGATGCAGCGGAAATAGGACTTCATTTCATTAATAACAAATGACTGAAATATGCTTACAGACAGAATGGAAATAAACTAGCTAGGGTGCTGGTAGCTTATCTCTGAGAAGAGATGTG
>JZKD02S1812991.1:0-18424 GCA_000966675.3 Picea glauca
TTTATGACCTTGGACACACATTTGACTCACACTTAGAAGATTATGTTTCATATCTTCTACTAGTAGAACATTTTCTGCCTTTGTATTCTTGTTCCCAATTCTGACTGTGCATTTCCAATGATTTTGGCTTAATCATCATTTCCGAAGGAGACTGATCCATCTCTTTCCTTTCGTAATGCAAGAAACTTGTCTCTATCACCTATCATGTGTTTTGAACACCCACTATTAACATACCAACCATGTTTCTTCTTCTTAGCTTGTAGAGCGAGTGTGCATTCTTCATTGCTATACTGATCCTACTTTCTTATCCATGTCCTTTTTTGAGGTTCCTGTCTGTGAATGTTGTTATTCTGTTGCATCTCTCTAGGAGGAACTATCATTTTGCAATCTCTGGCCATGTGTCCAAAATTGTTACATTTCTAACATTCCACTTCAGTGCTCAAAGATTCAAACATATTGTAACTTCTTCTCCGTGTTTCACTAGGTCTTCTTGGATAACCCCTTTGTGTATGACTTTCAAAGATGTTTTTGTTCTTGTTGTTAGCTCTACAATTCACAACTTTATGTTCAAAATTATTACATGCATAACATAAACAAAAAAGGATAGTTTGATACCTAGGAGTTGAAGATCTTCTGAAAGGAGGTACTCTTATGAATTCTTCTTCTTCCCGGACTATTTGTCGGTTGTTGATTCTGAAATCTAAATCTTCTCGGTGGAGAAGTGTCCATGTAATCTTCCTTGTAGATCTTCCTATCCCACTTTCTTTTTTCTGCAAAGCTTTTTGGATATGTTTCTTGCTCTATTGTTTTGGAGATTAATCTTTTTTCTGTCTAATTGTATCCAAGTCTGGACTTGTCATGATGAGATTTTTGACTGTTGATAATGTCATTCAAAACTTTTGAGTTGTTCTGCATGTTAGCTCCAGAATTCACCTCTGGATTGCTGCAGAGGTAATCCTGATACCCATAAGTTTTATGTCACAATGAATAGTTTAAAGGTGGTCTAATGGACACAGACTCAAGATGGTATCATTATAACTCATAAAACTGGGTTGGCACGCATAGGCAAGTGAGGTCTTGATCTAAATTCAACCAGTAATTTGTAGTATAATGGTGAGTGGGGGGAAGAAATTAAGGAGAATGAAATAGTCTACTACGGACATCCAGTCTTCCAACAGCCTATGGAGAAAAATCTTCAAATACAAGATCCTCTTGAATTCAGAAATTCAAAAAATTGAAACCGCTATAAAAATACTACAATCAAACATACATTACAATATAGTCACAACAACCTGACTAGATCATCCATGCCCGAGATCTCAGTATCAGAGGGAAAAGAGAACACAAGAAACTGATTAAAATTGGTTGCAATGCCACTGTGATCAAACCTACATCACAAAAACATAACTACCCTCGACTAGATCATCCATGCCTGAGCATTCTAACACAATTGTCACAAAGGGATGAAAAGAAACTGACTTTCATTAAACAAGAAGTCTTAGATACATAGCATAACCAGAGAACCATCAACTTCACTAAAAATTTTGCAATCGAGATCTCAGCTCAATCATTGACCATTACAAAAAGAGAAAACTCCAAACTTATACTCAAAAAAATTTGTTCCTACAACAGAGGCATTCCCGGGTCTTCGCATTAAAGGTTTTACATCTGCATGCTTCCTGTTATACTGTGCATGAAGTCTCCTGTCAGAAGCGAGCTCTGTCAGATGCAAGTGTATTTCAGGAAGGCTCTGCAGATGAGCTGACCTACTGACATTCCTTCTCGAGCTTTCCATTTATGGTGGAAGTGATGCTCAACCACCACCAACCAACCTTAATAACTACTTCTTCAAGATCGAGAAGGCCTGAGTCAACACTGTACCTGTGGAATTTGGCGGCCTCTACATTCTACCATATGGACTAAGTTGGATGCTTCCAGGGATGGCTAGGTAGTCGTGGACATGGACGAAGATCTAGCTGGACAATGACAGTGAATGGAAGGCTACTGGGTGTGTGATGGCCAGGTGGAGGAGACACGGAGGTTGGGAAGAAGCAGTGGGGGCGACACAAGTGGGAACTAAGAAGGTGATGTGGAGCGAAGTTGTACAAGTGGCGATAGATGGAGTGGGGGACAGGTGTCAACAGGATGGTTTGTGGAGCGGCCACTTGTTGACCTAGGATAGGGCATAATATGCACATGAGCATATTGGGGCTATGAAAAGTGGTTTCATTATTCCCCGCTTTTGGGCCAAATGTGTGTCTCTGACTGACACGTTGCACCTTCGCAAAACCATGGTTTTTTCCTCGACCCACTCTATATTTTTTAACGACTGCGCATGTTGAGGCCCCGATATGGCCAACGAACATCGATCTGGAGTGCGCAGATCTCATCCACCCAGATCTATGCACCTCTTATCACAACGCACCAAACGGTTACATCAACTTCGACGGACTTAGGATAAGTGCCATTTAGTGGGTTTTTAACCCTATTCTTCACATTTTTCCACCCAAGGGCCAAATCTAGTGGGGAAAAATCCTCATACCATAAGATGTGATAACATTAAGCTCCATGGGGGATAGAGTCCTCCCTGTGAGGCTCTAAGATCTCTTTTGTAGTTCCAGTTTCCTTCTGTTGGGCTATGGAGGTAGGCTAAAAAAACACCCTGCTGAGGAATATATGCAAAAAAATAAAATCAAAACAAACTTACAAGGGCTCCAAGGAGCTTATTTATGTACAATCCTAAACTAATTGATTTAAAAAAAATGCTAGGTGAAAGCAAACTTCCACCATATCCATTCAAGTAACTTCCTAACTGGAAGCTTCTTTACTCTATCAGTGACAATTAGTAGATGATGCAACCATGACAGTAGAATGGCTACTCCCTTCATCTTTTCTTCAAAGGATGAAGTTGAAATAAAATAGGGCAGCTCCAAGATATGAAGGAAATTCCACTCCATGTAATCGTTGACGGGCTCATAAAATGAGTGGCAAATTCTGTGAAATTTGAAGCAGAAGGCTTGTTCTTCTCCACAACTGCTCATGCAGGGATGAATATCACTGATAGGCATAGGCGATTGAGAAGTTGATGCAAGCTAAATGATCTTAGGTGATGGTTGCTCATTTACAGGCTTTGGACATGAGATAAGTTGTCCCTTCTGCTGCTTCTCTGGTTCTTTTGATTCTTCTTCTTGGCTCTCCCAAGGTTCATATTCATAATCATCATAAACATGACCCGCGGGAAATTTATGCTCTTCATCATGCTGCTCAGTGTCTTATGCAGGCCTAGGATGACTGATTTCCTCACGAAAATCTCCTTTAAGAAAAAGAGGATAAGGCTCTGTTGTGTGCTCTTGGATATTCTGCATAGCCAACTCAAAATCTGATTCATAGCTGTCATATATAGGCTGACTGCTCCTCTGGTTAGAAAATTGTGATATGGGGCACTGCTGCTCCTCTTTAGAATAATTATCAAAGCTTGAGACAACAAGACCATTAGGAGCAGAATGCAGGGCCTCTACGACCATGAAATATTCATCATCATCCTCAATAGAGCTGCCAAGAACATCCTCTTCAAGGGCTAGAAAATCCTCTACACTTTCTTCAAATTCCAACCTTTCTAGTTTGGTAGAGAGATATTTTACCAGCTCCATCAGCTCACTCATAGAATATTCTTCCTCCTGGTCCCCATCCTTACAGTTTTTCTTTGATGCAGATGAACATAGATGAGAAAGGATTGATTTATGATCCAAGTCATCAGGCTCATCCTCACAACCTGCGTAGGAAGTAGCTCTATATTGAATACAGTTGTTGTATCCCTCACAACAACTATGAAAAACTAACTAAGAGGGATAAAACTTCTGACAATGAGCATTGAAAGCTGCATGAAAATATCCCAGTGAAGAAATGATAGCAGGGGGTAAAGAATGATACCATTCACGAGCATCCCCTGCTAACGAGAACATGAACATCTTCATTAATACATACTCCTAATGTATCTCCCACTGGTGCATAAGTTCATGAAACTCACTAAGATGATGATCAGGGTTGTCCTCTTTAAGCTCTCTAAATATAGGAAAATAATAATTCCATTCATTTGGAGCAGGAACAACATTGGGAAAACCCAGAACAACAGGAAAATTAAAGGGAGCAAACCTCCGAGCCGAGATTCTTTCCATTTCAAACCAATGGAGTCACCAATCGATCCATTGCATAGGATTCTTTACCTATGCAACGACGCCATAAGTGTTAGCACCAGAATTCATCTTTAGATTGTTGCATAGGTAAGCCTGATACCCATAAGTTTTATGTTACACTAAATAGTTTAAAGGCGGTCTAATGGACACAGACTCTGGATGGTATCGTTCTAACTCAGAAAATTGGGTTGGCACGCATAGGCAAGTGAGGTCTTGATCTAACTTCAGCCAATAATTTGCAGTATAGTGGTGATTTGGGGGAAGAACTTAAAGAGAATGAAATGGTTTGCTATGGACATCCGGTCTTCCAACAACCTAAGGAGGAAAAGATTCAAATACAAGATCCTCTTGAATTCAGAACTTCAAGAACCTGGAACCGCTATAATAGTACTACAATCAAACATACATTACAATACAGTCACAACAACCCGACTGGATCATCCATGCCCAGGATCTCAGTATCAGAGGGAAAAGAGAACATAAGAAACTGATTAAAACTGATTGCAATTCCACTGTGATCAAACCTACATCAAAAAAACATAACTACCCTCGACTGGATCATCCATGCCCAAGCGTTATAACACGACTGTCACAAAGGGATGAAAATAAAATGACTTTCATTAAACAAGAACTCTCAGATACATAACATAACTAGAGAATCAACAACTTCACTAAACACTTTACAATTGGGAGCTCAACTCAACCATTGACCATTACAAAAAGACAAAAATCCAAACTTATACTCAAAAAATTTTGTTCCTGCAACAGAGGCATGCCTGGGTCTTTGCATTAAAGGTTTTACGTCTGCATGATTCCTATCAAACTGTGAATGCAGTCTCCTTTCAGAAGCGAGCTCTGTCAAACACAATTGTATTTCAAGAAGGCTCTGCAGCTGAGATGACCTGCTGACAGTCCTTCTCGGGATTTCCATTTATGGATGAAGTGATGCTCAATCACCACCAACCAACCTTAATAACTACTTCTTTTGGATCGAGAAGGCTTGAGTAAACACTGCACCTGTGGAATTTGGCGGTCTATACATTCTGCCGTCTGGATCTGAGTTGTATGCTTCCAGGAATGGCTAGGCAGTCGTGGACATGGATGAATATCTGGAGGGATGATGGGCATGAATGGCAGGCTATTAGGTGTGCGATGGCCAAGTGGAGGAGACACAGAGGTTGGGAAGAAGCAGTGGGGGAGACAAAAGCAAGAACTGAGAAGGTGATGTGGAGCGAAGTAGCACAGGTGGCAGGAGATGGAGTGGGGGACAGGTGCCAACAGGACGGTTTGTGGAGCAGTCACTTATTGACCTGGGATAGGGCATAATGTGCACATGTGCATATCAGGGTTGCGAAAGGTGGTTTCATTCTTCGCTACTTTTGGGCCCGATGCGTGTCTCTAATTGACACGTTGCACCTTTGCAAAACCACGGTTTCTTCACTAGACCGCTCTATATTTTTTAATGATCACGCATGTTGAGACCCCGATATGGCCAATGACCATTGATCTAGAGCACATAGATCTCAGCCACCCAGATCTACGCACATCTTATCAAAACGTGCCAAATGGTCACATCAACTCTGACAGACTTAGGATAAGCGCCATTTAGTGGGTTTTTAACCCCATTCTTCACATTTTTCCACCCAAGGGCCAAATTGAGTGGGGAAAACACCCCATACCATAATATGTGATAACACTGCATATTTTTCTTTTGAATATCCTTTCTTAATGTGACAATCTTTGCTTCCAAATTTCTAATGTTCTTGTCTTTTTCTTCTAGTTGTTCTTTGAGTGCTTATTCAATTATTTTATCTTCTTCTATTTGAGCCTTCAAATTTGTGATCATGTGTTCTAGTTCTTGAGTGTCTTCTTTATTTTCTAGTTCTGCTTGTAGTTTCTTTTCTTTCTTTTTTGCTCTTCTGATAACTTCTATGGCACACATTAATTCCTCTCGGTAGTCAACTTTTGCCTCTTCAATTTCTTCTTTGAATTCTTCGTATTATACTTCGTCTTCTTCATATTATTCTTCAGAGTCTTTTTTATTAGAGTCTTATACTTCCATGAATATAAATCTTTCTGTCTCACTGTCACTGACTTCATATTCATCTGATGATGAGATGTCTACTTTGGTGCATAAGATTTTCTTGAAAAAATTATTTGTGGTTCTTTTGCCTTTATATGTTTGTTTGCCTTTTGAGTAACCTTCATCATTTCTCTTTTTCTTATAAGGAAATTTGCTAGAAAAATGACCAATACCATCACAATTAAAACAAATTAAAGGAATCTTACCTCTATATCTACCATCGGTTCCCTTGCTCAATATTTTGACAAACTTGGCCACTTCTTCATCATCTTCCGAGTCACTGCTGCTGCTATGTTCTTATTTTTTCCTTCCCTTTTTATTTCAATTTTTGTATGCTTTGAAGGCTGCTTCTTTTATATCTGTATTTTCTTGTTCAGTTCTCATTTATGATGTGAAGATTCCATTTAATTTGTCCATGCTTATTGAGTTTATATCTGATCTTTTTTCTAGTACTGATATCTTAGGTTCAAATCTCATAGGAAGAGATCTTAGTACTTTTTGAACAATTACAGATTCTTTGATTTCTTCTCCCAATCCTATGATTGCATTTACTGTTTCATCAACTCATAAAAATTAAGCTGCAATATTCTCATCTTCCTTTATCTTAAGTTGTTCGAACTGACCTCTGTAAGTTTAAAGCTTTGCTTCTTTGACTTTTGAATCTCCTTCATAAATATTTTGAAGTTTGTCCCAAATATCTTTAGCAGATTTACGATGTGCAACTTTGGTGAATTTCATTTCAATAAGACCATTCAAAAGTGCATTTTTGGCTTTGGAATTATTCTGACCGGGTTTCACTTCTTTGTCATTTGTTGGTGGAATTGTTTGTGTTGTGTATCCATCTACAATTGATTGCTAAATTTCAAATCCCTATTCCCGTATATATATTTTCATCCTTATGCTCCAAAATGCATACTTATGTCCATTGAACTGTGGTATTCCATTTTTATACAAGTTGTTTCTCTCCATGATACACCTTTCAATGGTTAAACTGATTTCTAAGGGAACCTTCTCTGAAACCAATTGTTGGATTATTGAGAGTGGGGGTGAATCAATAATAGATAAATTTAATCTTTTTTAACCATATAATCCAAGTGTTATATCAATGTATCATTATCATCCAATAACTGCAGAGTAAATAAACAATGAACAATCATACACATACACAATACACCAATGTTTTATGTGGAAACCCAAAGTGAGAGAAAACCACATAATGTTTTTTATTATATGTCTTGAATAATTACATTCATTGGAAGCACCAACTTCCTTTGTTTTCTATATTCAAGTGGAAGGAGGATCCAACCCCCTTGTTTCTAAGGATACAACCTTAGGGAAACTCCAACTCCCATATTCTTTGGCTACAACTAGAAGGAGGCTACAATCCTCTATGTTCTCCAGCTACAATTGGAAGGTGGCTACAACCACCTGTCCTTGCCCAATCCAACCACCCTTAAGTACAAGTAGAATGATGGAACCACTGTCACACTATCACTATGAGATATACCACTGTAAACCTATAGCAATAAACCTGAACCATGCATCAACCTGTACCTCACCCTATAATCAACCTGTACCATAAATAAGTGCATCAACCATGCACCAACCTATACCAAACAACCTGTAATAAATATATACCATAAACAAGTGAATCCAACCATGTACCAAGTATGTACCAATCATGTGTAAACTAATCATCAACTATGATTCATCAATATGTACCAACATCATCAACTATACACCTCATGTATGTGCCAACTCATCAACTACTTGTCTCAACCATGTACCCAACATGTACCTTAACCAAAATCCCTCTTCAATTTTATCATCCAAATATGATTTTTAACTCTATAATAGACCTGGTGTATATGATCGCATACCTGCAAACCTTCCTTAACTTCCACAACAAGAGACTAGCATTTTCATCAAACTTTTCTTTAGTCTCACATGACGAGTTTGGGATTAGTCAACAACCCTAACTTGAAATAATCATAAATATGTACCTGTAATGAATAAATATATGAAAATAATACACAATGTTATTCAGTTTTATTTATGTAATTCCTCCAGGTGTCACTACTTGGAACCTCTCAGAAAAAGAGTTATAGAAAAAATGGCATACCTTGCTAAATTTTGGTTTCTTCTAGAGAGCGAACTTATAGAGCATGCACCGCACATAATATTTGTTGAATCAATATAAACATGTTACAAAGAAAAATACAGACTGTACTCTAACCAACACATTTTGTCTTACATAATTTGGATCTGTTATGAATAATTTATGATGTTTTTACCCGAAACACTTGTTTTAGACTAGTTTCAGGATTAGCTACAAACCCTATTTTCCACGGAGTGTAACTCCAAAAATACAACGACATGCAAGCTGAAAATTTTACCAAATATACTTGTATATGTTTCCTTAATGTAATGTCAATTTCACGGTCTACATCATTCTAGAAAAAACGTTATTGCTAAAATGGTGAGATGACCTGTAAATAACATACCTTAGAAAGCATCATCAAAAGAATTTATCCTCCCTTGAATTTCAACCTTCTTCTCGTCACCTTCCCTCTAAAATTTGGATTAGATATCCATTAGTTACCTCAGTCACCTATATATATTCAATATTCTCAATTATTATTTAAAATGAGAGAGCCTTGCCTCTTATTTATACTCTCCAAGTAGCTTCCTTAGAAGCATCTTCTAGGTCACTTTGCCCACTTTCCTTATTTTAGGGTTAACCCACTTCTAATTTCTCCATTAAATTTATTATTTAAACAATTTATTTTGTATTCAATTTGAATTATAGTACACTCATCACTTCACTTCATTATTTACATTCTAAAATCTCTTAAACCACTTTGACTACTTTGACCTTTTAGGGCTTCTAGATGACATATGAGGGTCCTCCAACTTCGTAAAGCCATAACTCTCAAACCATGAGGAGTTATGTGATGTTCCACATACCACCAAAAATGGAATGACATGTACTATCCATATAGAATAGTCTTACCTACAAATATATCAAAACACATACCATTATCCATCAAACAAACTTGGGTCCATTACCCAAACCTGGGTTCTCCAACTTCTCATGACTATAACTCTCTAACCACGAGGAGTTATGTGATGTTCCACATACCACTGGAAATGGAATGAAATGTACTATCCATATAGTATTACCTTCAAATATATTAAAATTCATACCATTATTGTTGGATTACTGAGAGGGGGGGTAAATCAATAATAGAACAATTTAATCCTTTTTAACCATATAATCCAAGTGTTATATTGATGTAGCATTATCATCCAATAACTACAGAGTAAATAAGAAATTAACGAATGAACAATCATACAGATACCTAGTACACCAATGTTTTACGTGGAAACCCAAAGCAGGAGAAAACCACAAAATGCTTCTTCTTATATGTCTTGAAGAATTACATTCATTGGAAGCGCCAACTTCCTTTGTTTTCCAGCTGCAACTAGAAGGAGGCTCCAACCCCCTAGTTTCTCAGGCTACAACTTGAGGGAAGCTCCAACTTCTCAATTCTCTGGCTACAACCATAAGGAGGCTACAACCCCCTATGTTCTCTGTCTACAACTGGAAGGTGGCTACAACCACATGTCCTTGTCCCATTGAACTTCCCTGACGCATAAGTAGAATGATGGAATCACTGTCACACTAACACTGTGAGATATATTGTTGTAAACCTGTACCATAAACAAGTGCATGAACCATGCACCAACCTGTACAAAACTTGTATCATGAACAAGTGCATCAACCATGCACCAACCTGTACAAAACATGTACCATGAACAAGTGCATCAACCATGCACCAAACCTATACAAAACCTGTACCATGAACAAGTGCATCAACCATGAACCAAACATGTACAAATAACCTGTCACAACAACCTATCCAAACAACCTATCACAACAACTTGTCTCATCAATCTTCTCATCCAAATCATATCTACTCACCAAGATCAATCACCAAGACAACTCTCAAAGATGTGTACCAACCAACCATAATACAACAACTCATAATCATCACCAAGATCAATATGTGCTTCTAATAATATACCAATACAAGTATGTTACACCATCCATAAACCATCTGTCAACAATACTACTAACACATGCCTCCAACCATGTACCAAATATGTACCAATCATGTATCAACTACTCATCCACTATGACTCATCAATATGTACCAACATCATCAACTATACACCTCATGTATGTGCCAACTCATCAACTACTTGTCTCAACCATGTACCCAACATGTACCTTAACCAAAATCCCTCATCAATTTCATCATACAAATATGATTTCTAACTCTATAATAGACCTGGTGTATATAATCACATACCTACAAACATTCCTTAACTTTCACAACAAGAGACTAGCATTTTCATCAAACTTTTCTTTAGTCTCACATGACTAGTTTGGGATTAGTCAACAACCCTAACTTGAAATAATTATAACTATGTACCTGTAATGAATAAATATCTTGAAATAGTACACAATTTTATTTATTTTGTTTTATGCAATTCCTCCATGTGTCACTACTTGGAACCTCATAGAAAATGAGTTATAGCAAAAATGGCATACCTTGCTGAATTTTGTCTTATTCTAGTGAGTGACCTTGTAGAGCATGCCCCGCACGAAATATTTGTTGAATGGATATGAAAATGTTACAAAGAATAATATAGACTATACTCTAACCAACACATTTTGTCTTACTAAATTTGGATATGTTATGAAGAAGTTATGACGTTTTTACCCGAAACACCTGTTTTAGACTAGTCTCAGGACTAGCCACAAACCCTATTTTCCACAGAGTGTAAATCCAAAAATACAATGACCCACAAGATGAATTTTTACCATAGATACTTGGATATGTTTCCTCAATGGAATATAAATTTAATGGTCTAAATCATTTTAGAAAACAAATATTTCGAAAATGGTGAGATGACATGTAAATAACATACCTTAGAAAGCATCATCAAAAGAATTTATCCTCCCTTGAATTCCGACCTAATTTTCTTCACCTTCCCTATGAAATTCGGCTTAGATATCCTTTGGTTACTTCAATCACCTATATGTATTCAATATGCTCAAGTCTGATGTAAAATGAGAGAGTCTTGTCTCTTATTTATACTCTCCAAATATCTTCCTTAGAAGCATCTTCTAAGTCACTTAACCCATTTCTAGGTCACTTAACCTATTTCTAGGTCACATAACCCATTTATAGGTCACTTAACCTATTTTCCTCATTTTTAGGGTTAACCACTTTCCATAATTAGAAATTTCTCCATTACTTTATCATTTAAATATTCCTCTTTGACTTTGTCACCTCACTTTATCATTTAAATAATCTTCTTTGATTTTGTCACTTCATTTTATTATTTAAATAATCCTTCTTGACATTGTCACATTACTTTATCATTTAAATAATAATTTCTTCTTTGCAAGATCTTTGACTTCTTTGACCTTTTGGGGCTTCAAGCCAACATACGAGGGTCCTCCAACTTCATAAGTCCATAACTCTCAAACCGTGAGGAGTTATGTGATGTTCCAAATACCACCAGAAATGGTATGACATGTACTATCCATATAGAATAGTCTTGCCTTCAAATATATCAAAAAACATACCATTATACATGAAACAGCCTTGGGTCCATTACCCAAACCTTTGTTCTACCAGAATTCGCTACCAGACTTTCTCCAAGGGTCGACATCAATCTACAATATCACTCTCCAATAGTTGACATCAATGACAACCAACAATCCATTCCAACTATCCATCAACCTAAGCCAACTGTCTGGCAATCTCTGTTTTTGGCATTGATGGCAACACCAACATTCATGGAAACACTTATTCATGATAAAAATCATGCTTATAATCTTTATCAATGTTTCTATCTCTCCCCCTTGGCTAAGGGTATCTCCCTTTGAGGCTGTTCCCCCTCACTGATTTCTCCTTGGGGTTGCTCCCCCTATCTATGTTCCTTTGATTTTTGTTTGAGTTTATAATCATCTGATTACTCTCTTTCCATTCATATGAATAATATCTCCCCCTTTGACAAAGGGTATCACCTGAAGTCATATCACTCATTCTTCCCTTGTGACAATCGCTCCCCTTGGAAACATGCCTTTATTCTCTCTCTTCAACCATTTACCTTTGCATATGATAAATCCCTCCCCCTTTGTCCTATTTATGGTGCTTCCTTGTGTACATCTAAGACATATAAGATAAGAATTCAAAATCATTAATTTTGGAGTATAAATTACTCCTAGTGTCCGACGAAGATACTCAAGGGCTTCCTGTGGAAGTGGTTTTGTAAATATGTATGCCACTTGTGCTTTTGTTCCCACATATTCAACTTCGATATTCTTCTCTGCAACCTGTTCTCGTAGAAAGTAATACTTGATTGGAATGTGCTTCATCTTGGAGTTTATCACCAGGTTTTTTGAGATACCGATGGTGCTTGTATTATCACAATAGATTGGAATGGGCTCATCATACTCAACCTATATATATGTCAAAGTTTGTTTCATCCATAGAACCTATGTACAACATGTTTCTGCTGCAATATACTATGCCTCAGATGTAGATAAGGATGTTGATGATTGGTTCTTGCTTAACCAAGATACTAAACACTTACCCAAGTAGAACGTTTCTCCACTAGTGCTTCGTCGATCATCAATGAAAAATGCCCAATCTGTATCTGTGTAGGCAATAATTGATAGATTCTTTCCTTTTGGATACCATAATCCAAACTCTTCTATTGCTTTGAGATATCTGAAAATCCTCTTCATTGCTAATACATGTGATTCCTTTGGTGCTGCTTGAAATCATGTCACTTGTCCAACTGCCTGCATTACATCTAGTCTGGATGCTGTCACATATAGTAAGCTACCAATCATTGACCTGTATTACCTCTGGTATGTAGACTTTGAATCATCATATTTTCTCAACTTGCAACTGGTTTGCATAGGAGTGGTAACTGGTTTTCAATCTTCCATTCTGAACCTCTTTAGCATTTCTCTTATATACTTAGTTTGAGAAATAAAAATTCCTTGGCTTCTTTGACATATATGAAGACCCAAAAAGAAGGATAGTTCTCCAAGCAATGACATTTCAAATTCATTCTGCATATCCTTTGCAAATTTCTGGCTTAACCTGTCATTAGTACTTCCAAAACAATATCATCAACATAAATTTCAATTAATAAAATATTACCTTGAGTTACCTTGATGTAGAGGTTGTTGTCTGCGCTTCCTTTCCATAGTTTTTAGGGAGTTTTGTCATTGTTGTTTTTGACCATTACTTTGTTTTGAATGTGAACTGATGTATGCACTGCATGTGTCCAAAAATATCTGTCAATTTGGAATCCATTAGCATTGTAAGAGCCATTTCCTATGTAATTATCAACCATTATGATAATGTTTCTTTGTCTCTGAACCACTCTCTGAACCAATCTATGAATCCATTCTCTCATCCACTATCATATATATGTCCAAAACTGCTAAGTTTTCTTACGAATCCATCTCTTTCCATACTGTCCAAGACTCTACTTGCGCAACTGTCCATAATGCTAACCCATTTATCACTATACTATGATGAAGTCTTGATTAATCTATCAAACTGTACTTCTGCTAACTGATTTCTCTGAATCTGTCTTCTAAAACTCTGCAAGTTGCTCAAAGGATGGTTCTTTGGTCTGTCACAACTATCGCATAGACTCCCCCTATCTAATATTCATATTACTTGGGAGTGTCTAAGCTGAATGGATCATAACAATTCCTCCTTTGATGTGTATTCATAATCATATTCATTGGTATATTCATCATCATCTTCATTGGTAGATTCATTATCTCTCTGAGCTCTGACTTCTTTCTTTCTGTCTGTGGATTCATCTTTCACTACAATGCCTAAAAGTACAATCTCTTGAACCTGTTCCTTATTTACCTGTCCGTCCTTTATTTTAGTTATTTTCCAAGCCTTTCTGTATCTGACATCTTTCTTTTTCTCTATAGAATTTTCTTCATCTCGTTTTATTGCCAATCTTGTGATCTCTGGTACCTGGTATTTTTTCACCTATTATTCCTGTTTTCTTATCCATACTTTCTTATATCTGATATCAATATTCTCTTTCATGGAAGTATCGGTCATGCTTCTAAAATCACTGGTTATGTAACCATAGTTATGACATTTGTAACACTTAATGTTACGTGTGACCACATAGGAAATTCTTGCTTGAACATTTCTTTTATAATCCCTGCAATCTGCAACCTTGTGTTGAAAGTTAGTACAATACAAACAATGACCATAAAATAAATTTGCATACCTGGGAGTGAATGATCTTCTTTGTGGCGTAGTCCTTATAAATTTTTTCCTTGGCTTATCATGATCATGATTGAAGCTTCTTTGTGGCTTGAACATGGATGGTATTCTTGAAGATGTATCTTCAATAGTTTTCTTAGATTCTAGTTGACCATGATTCCTTCCTTTGACTACTTCTGCATAACTCTTTCTATTTTCTTCATTCTTCTTTTCTAGCAACCTAGAGTGCTTTTGTTAATTCTCTATAATTGATGTGGATGTTTTTGTCTCTTCAACGTTCTTGTTGAGTTTGACGATTTTACTTCTCAATGTAACAACATCTTCTTCAAGCTTCTCAACCTCTTCTTCTTTCTTCATTATATGAGACTTCGTGACTTCTTCTGTTCTTTTCGCTTCTTCAAGCTAAATTTTTAGTGTGATTATTTCTTCTTCAAGTCCTTTCTCTTCTTGACCAAAATTTGCCTCAAGCTGGTTTAGATTGTTAGTTATTTCCTTAAGATGATCTGTCAATATATTCTCTCTCATTTCTACTTCTTCCTTCTATGCTGCTATGTTGGTTTCCAAACACTTCTTTTGATATTCAAGATTTTCTTCAATCTTTATGGCTTCTTCTAGCTAAGTTCTTAAGGTCTCGATGACATGTTGGGGTTCTTCAAAAATGTGAACAATTTTCTTTTGTTTCATCAATTCTTTCTTGAGTGAATTGTTTTATTCTCTTAGTTCATCTAAATCACTAATCAATTCTTCTTCATAATTGTCTTCCTTTTCAATTAGTTTTTATGTCTCATTTCCTCCATGGCATTTTATTTCAAGATGTCCACGTTTTTCACAATTAACACAAAACAACATACCTCTGGTGATTATGTACTCTTCATCTTCTGAATTTGCTTGACATGGTGAACATAATTCTTCTTGATTTGTATTTGCATCTTCTTTGACATTTTCTGAATCTGTGATGGGTGAAGAATATATGTCAGGTAAATTATCCCAAAGTTCTTTTGCTGATGAACATTTACCAACATTTTCTCTTACCAGATTAGGTAATCCTTCCCAGATTAAATCCATTGCTATTTTTTTATTCTTCCTCAATTGAAAGTCAATTCCTTCTTGGCTGTAGTCTTTGCCCTTTTTGAACTGTCATATCCTGTAAAAAATAGTAGCCAAATATATGTTGGAATATTGGTTGTTGTCATTGATGTCAACCCTAGTCATGGGTTTTGGACCACAAGATTGATGAAGGTATTTGGACATGAAGGAAAATGCACATTCATATACAACACCCATGGATGGATAGTATACATCATGTTTTTTCTGGTGGTATGTGGCACATCACATGGATCCTCATGGTTGAGGAGAAATGAATTTTTGAAGATGACAAAGTGAATTGAAGAAGGAAGTATATGTAGGCCCTAAAGATAATTAAAGAAAAGAATTACAAAATAAAAAAGTGTCAGGTCAACCCTAATGTTAAAAGGAAGTGACAAAAATGGTATAAATACATATAATTATACATTCATTTGATACACAAGTCTAAATTTGGAGGAAATCAAAAGTAAATAAGGTTGGATTTCAAGGGAGGATGAAGTCTTTTGGTGATGTGTTCTAAGGTATGTTATTTTCAGGTCATCTTACCATTTTCGCTATACCTTTTTTTCTAGAACGATTCATATGGTGAAATTGCTGTGGTATTGAGAAGACATATCAAGGTACATGTGGTAAAATTTTCATCTCTTTATTCATTATAATTATGGAGATACACTCTATGGAAGATAGGGTTTTTGACCAGTCCTGAATCTAGTCAATAAACAAGTGTTCCGGGTAAAACAATCATAACTTCTTCATAGAGATTCAAAATGAAGTGGGAAAAATTGGATTGGAAATAGTATGGACTGTAGTTTCTTTTGTGCAAGTTTTAGAATTGGATGTTAAATATTGAGCACGGGGCATTCTGTACAAGTTTGATCTCCTGAATAAATGAGAATTGAACAAGGTCTACCATTCTCTCTATAACTTGTTTTTGGGGAGGATTCAAGGAGTGAAACTTGGATAAGTTTCAAAGAATACATTGAGTAATATTTTCTATAGGATCATAGTATTCCAAGAATTGAAGAATTTCATAAATTGAAGAAGTCTCAGGAAGCATTATCAGGTTCTATGTGATGGTTGGTTGATGGTGATGATTTGATGTAAAGTTTTATTATCTCTCATATATTCTTGGGTGGAAGGAAGGGGCAAGGATCGAGAGTTAAAATATCTCTTGATATTGGAGGATTGTATCTTCCTCTTGGAGATTTATCCCTCCCTTTACATTTGGAAGCTGTAGCTACCTTTGGAAGTCATTACTTCCCTTGAACAATAACTATTGATTATTTCTCATATATTGTGCATGGTGTAATGTGGTGTATTGGTGTAACTCTCATACTATTGTTCATTTCTCATTGGATATAATTGAATGGTTTAATTACTGATTCACCCCCCTCTCAGTATCAATAATTTGTATCAGAGCAGGTTACCTTCAGTACAGTTTAACTACTGGTAGGAAGATCCTATGCAGAAATGGAAGAAAACATTCAAAATGGGATTCCACCATTTGATGGAAGCAATTTTGAATACTGGAGTAATATAATGGAAACTTATAACTATCTTTTCATTTAGTCTTACTAAAATTGGATCTGTTATGAAGAAGTTATGACGTTTTTACTCGAAATACTTGTTTTAGACTAGTCTCAGGACTAGCCACAAACCCTATTTTCCACGGAGTGTAACCCCAAAAATACAATGACCCATACGATGAAATTGTTATTACAGATAATTGGATATGTTTCCTCAATGGAATATCAATTTCATAGTCTAAATTAATCTAGAAAACAATTTATTGTGAAAATGGTGAGATGACTTGTAAATAACATGCCTTAGAAAGCATCATCAAAAGAATTTACTCCCCCTTGAATTCCAACCTTCTTTTCTTCACCTTCCCTCTAAAATTCGTCTTAGATATTCTTTGGTTACCTCAGTCACCTATAGATATTCAATATGCTCAAGTGTGATGTAAAATGAGAGAGCCTTGCCTCTTATTTATACTCTCCAAATATCTTCCTTAGAAGCATCTTCTAGGTCACTTAACCCATTTCTAGGTCACTTAACATATTTTCCTCATTTTTAGGGTTAACCACTTTCAATAATTAGAAAGTTATCCATTACTTTATCATTTAAATATTCCTCCTTGACTTTGTCACCTCACTTTATCATTTAAATAATCTTCTTTGATTTTGTCACTTCATTTTATTATTTAAATAGTCCTTCTTGACTTTGTCACTTTACTTTATCATTTAAATAATAATTTCTTCTTTGCAATCTATTTGACTTCTTTTACCTTTTGGGGTTCAAGCCAACATATGAGGGTCCTCCAACTTCGTAAGTCCATAACTCTCAAACCGTGAGGAGTTATGTGACGTTCCACATACCACTAGAAATGAAATGACATGTACTATCCATCTAAAATAGTATTGCCTTAAAATATATCAAAACTCATACCATTATACATGAAACAACCTTGGGTCCATTACCCAAACCTTTGTGCTACTGAAGTTTGCTACCAAATTTTTTCCAAGGGTTGACATAAATATACAATATCACTCTCTAATAGTTGACACCAATGACAACCAACAATCCATACCAACTATCTGTAATGATCCCAAGCCAAATTCTTTCTTGGAATCACTAACTACTACTAATTTATTGAGTTATTAAGTGCATACAAGATTCATCAACACATGGAGATCACAATATAT
>JZKD02S1812991.1:25316-37154 GCA_000966675.3 Picea glauca
ACTCATCCTTTATGTTGAAAATGCCTTTGGATCTTCATTGTAATCAGCTTCTTACAAATGCGCGTAGCCGACACATCTCTTCCCAGAGATAAGCTACCACCATTCGAGCAAGTTTGTTTCATTATGCATTTTTACAGTGTCAACGTATTTCATGACTAATAGAAGTCAAGTTTCATTGTATCTCTAGGGTTTTTTTATATATCTATATTTCATTTCATTCCATTCAAAAATATGGATCAATTTTTATCATTTGACTTTTGATGAAAGGATTAAGAGTAGTCCCTCACCATACTTGTGGCATTGTGCACACCTAAAAGGAAGTCCACAAGGTTAAATCATTTAAGTAAAAGAGTGGTTTCCTCTTCACAACACTATTTCTAGAGAAAAACCTTCCCTCAAGTTGATTCCTACAAGAACTCATGCCACAGACATCTCACTGATTTCTAGAAACCCTAAAGTTTCTTCATAGAACTCCCCCAAATAATTCCCAATCTCTTTAAGAGCCTCCTAAATTCTTAATTCAAGGGGTATCCCCTAGATCTTGACCCATTTGAGGGTCAAAACCACCATTTTTGAGAAGACATAAAAAAAAGGTGACTAATGTCTTATAAGTAATCATGAAGACCCCCACCTCCAATATGTAACTGTGATTTTTTGACATCTTCCTCTATTCTTAGGAAAAAATACATCCACCCATGTGGAAGTACATAACAATTTGGAATATAAATCAAAACTAGAAACTAAGAATATTTTATCTAGGAACCAAGTGCCTCTTCACCCATACTCTAGCTAATAAAATATCCAACTAAAACCTTAAAATCCATTTTTGTCACCTCATGGAAATGACATTAATGTCATTGCCCAAAAAATGATTAATTAGAGTCTTCTTTAATTTCATGCACTTTTTTTTTTATCATTTCTTGACTAAATCCTCCTATGAAACTAAACCTAAAACCTCCCTTTTTTCACCCTTGAGTAAATTTAAAGACAGATTGTCTACTTTCCAACCCTCAACCACATCCAATAGGTCAATAATTGGTGTATTTGAGGCCACTGTTTTCCCTATGAAACCTACAAAAAAAGCACCTCCTACACTCAAGAATGGAACATAGGAGAATATCATTGGTTTGAAGACTTTTTCCACTATAACTGGATATATTTCTTGTATTAATGGTAAACCCCCACTTACAATCCCATATTCCTTGAACACCAAAGAGCTTAATCCATATTTAGACAAAACCCCATGTGTCAGGAAACTACTTTCAACATTCTTACCTTGAGGCACAAATTGTAGTGAGACTCTTGGATCTAGTTCTACTCTAATAAAGTCTCAAGTAATAGTACCTGAAACTCCATTTAGTATAGCCTACTACAAGATATGAGGAGTCACCTACCCACACGATCTCTCCACCAAAGGAAATTGTTGATATATTTCCACCTCTACACTAGATCTAATATGATCCAGATTATTTTTCGGCACGAAACGAGAGCGGAGAGATAATAAAGAAATGCAAAAAGATATCATGACTATCCAATAATATAACATAAATTTATCAGAGATGCAACCAAAAACAAAAAGATACAGTAATACATGATTTATATTAATGAAATAAATGTACAGAGACTGTAAAAATATAGAGTGAAAGACTCGCTAGAATGGTGGCAACTTATCTCTAAGAAGAGATGTGACGGCTACTCGCATTCATAAGAAGATGATTACAATGAGGTTATAAAGGCATTTTTACAATAAACAGGAATGCCAAAAACCCTAGACATCAAAAAACCTAACCCTAGGAGATGAAGCGCCAAAAGTCATGTGGGTCCCTTTTGGGTAAGTTAGTACATCAACTTCCCAGGGTCGTAACTTTTGCATACGATCTCTGTTTTAGGTGTATGATAGCCCGTTGGAAAGGTATCATAGAGGAGATTAATTTAGGGGGATCAATAATGCATTTGGATATAATTGAGAATCTCTATCCCAAAAAACCTTCATTTAGGCCCTCAAAATGGCCTCAGAAGTTAAAACTGCTAAAAATAGTAAATTGCCAAAATTGCCAGAAAATTGTTTTGAGCCAATTGGAAAAGGTGGGTGGCCGCAAAAATCCACCTGGATAATAATAACATTATGAATATCCAATACCATAGATCCACCTTCGCACACCTAATATGCTATAGAGCTTAGTTTGGAGAAAAACAATACATGGAACTCAATGCACAAAATATTCCTTCTCCTACCAAAGAAAACTTAATACTCATGGAACGACTAGGTTGTGTCCATAGGTTCTACCCTTAAAATGTATCTGGGGTGTAATTGAACAAGTCGATCTCCAAACCCTATCCCCCCACTTCTCCTCTAGTTATAATTAGAATTTCATTATAAAAGACAGATAATTTCAAGCTTACTCCTTCTAAGTCTAATACTTTGGCTATGAAGTCCTACCTTATTTTATTGTATACTTTATTTTCTTCAAGGACTTCCTTAATGAACTTCCTCACGACATCTTGCGATCCTTTCTAATATTCCACTTGATTATTCAATGTAGAAATATACTTAATCATATTCTCGAATTCATCTTCTCCAGTCTTAGCTTTGTCAATGGTGGCATGGGAGATGTATATCCTAGCTGACAGTAGGTCACTGATCTTAGCCTTCCTTATATATAGCATAGATTCTTTAGTAGGAAAAAAATATCAATATCTAAAACTACCTATTTCATTAGTTGAGTCATCTTGACTATGGATTTATTGTGTTGATTTTAAGTTATGGAATCAATGTCTTTCATCTCTTCCAAGGGCTCTTGAATTGATTGATACCCCCATGAAAATATGTTTTCCAAACTACCATGGGTATACACTTGTTCCATAACCAATTATTTTCCTTTCTCACTAAATTTAGGTACAACTTCATCATCCTTAGTTCTATGACACCATTGCATAGTGTTGTATCTTGTTATTTATGTTGCTAGGCTTGGGCCTCCTCTAATTTATACTACTCATTACATGTCGTCTCACTAGTACTTAATCCATCGTATGTTACTTCATGCTACAATCTCTCTTCATCTCTCTTTCTTTTTTCCTCCTCTTCTATTTTCCTCTGCTCTCTTCTTCCTCTTTTCTTTTACTTTCTAACTATATTTGTTCTTATTCTTTCCTCCTATTTTTGTTTCTTCTCTTAAGTGCCTTGTATTTATTTCTTCCTCTTTTTTGACTCAACTAATTTTCTATTTTATTCCAACTCTAATTTAGCCATATTTTCTTGTTGTTTATTTTTTTATTTTATCTCTAGTCCTTCTTCTTAATTATTCCTCTTATCATTTCCTCTATTGTTCATCCTAGATTTCTTTTCTCTTTTATTTCTCCTTGAGCCTTATCTCTTTGAGCCTTGTACCTTATTTGTTTTCTTGTATAGATCTTTCCACTTCAACTAGCCTCCTATCTATCTTCTCTTCTTTCTCCTTGGTATACACAACACTAAAAGTTACCAATATTGGTTGTTTCAAATTAGCATGGACTTCTTCCCAACTCTTGGCATTTTAGTAAGGAATCTCATCTTCCCAAGGCTCATGTGTATATTTCCAAGATAGGGATATCAAATCACAATGCTTGGCTACCAATCCTTTAGGATTATGTCTTCTAAACTGGCCATGTTGAAATCTATACTAAATAATAGAGTTGGCCTCCTATTTGGCATTCCTTGTTTCCTTCAAATAATGATGACCGAAGATAAAATTGTACGGAATAAAAATATTTTTGTTGGATTCCTTTAGAAATGAAGCATTGAAACCATGAAACTGTTGGATTACTGAGTGGGGGGGGGGGGGGGTGAATCAATAATAGATATTTTTAATCCTTTTAACCAAAGTATGAAAGTGTTATTTATCTTTATGATCAATATAGGATTATCATCCAATAAGTGCAGAGTAAATAAACCATGAACAAATGAACAATCATACACATAGACAATACACCAATATTTTTTACATGGAAACCCAATGCGGGAGAAAACCACATAATGATTTTTCTTATTTTTCTTTAAGAATTTCATTCATTAGAAGCACCAACTTCCTTTGTTTTCCAACTGCAACAGGAAGGAGGCTCTGACCCCCTATTTTCAGGCTACAACTTGAAGGAAGATCGAACTCCCCAATTCTCTAGCTATAACCAGAAGGAGGATACAACCCGCTATGTTCTCCGACTAGAACTTGAAGGTGGATACAACCACCTATCCTTGCCTCATCCAACCTCCTTGAAATATAAGTGCCAAATGTAGAAACTGAATATGTCACTGTCACAACCTATTTTTTCAAATTTGTCACTAAGAAACCTGTCACTATATACTCATCAACTAATATGATCTGATCACATATACCTTAAACATTATACCACAATTCTATACCTCAAACATTGTGCTAGAACCTCACTGTTATAGAACCTGTATCTGTACCAATAACTTCAACAACATACCTCAACCAAAATCCCTCAAACATGGACCAATACTAAAATTTAGTAGATCTTCCTCATATCAAATCTACAACAAGCCCTAAACTTCCAAGAGGGCATCCAGCAAATTCACAAGGAAAAAAATCAACCCGATTCGTAAATTCAACACTACACATATGAAAACCATACCTTTTTTCTTCTTGTAGCATTCTTCTGCTGCGGTTTTTCTGTCGCGATTCTTCTACCGCGATTTTTCTGTCGCACTTTTTCTGCTGCACTTTTTCTGCCACGGATTTTTTGCCACTTTTCTCTATCATAGTTTTTCTACCGCTATTTTGCTGCTGCACTTTTTCTGCCGCACTTTTCCTACCACACTTTTACAACATAGATATTCAATGATATTCAATGATATTCTATAATATTTCACAACATAGATATTCAATGATATTCAATAGGTGCTAATGGGAGAGCCTTTCTCTCTTATTTATACTTCCATGTATCTTCCTCGAGGGGTTACCTTCTAACCAACTTAACCCACTTTCCTTGTTTTAGGGATAACCCACTTCTAACCACTTGTCCACTTCTAACTCACTTTTCTACGAGTAGTAAATTCTCCACTTCTAGTTGCAACTAAATTATTTTTAATTATTTTCTTATTGCAACAACTTAACTCATGACTAACTCCTAGTTTCATCCACTTGACTAGTCAACTTCTTCTAGGAGATTCTAGAATTAATCTGACTTCTTTGACCTTCTATATAACTCATGAGGGTTCTCCACTTCACTAGCCCATAACTCTACAACCATGAGGATTTATGTGATGTTCCGCATATCATTGAAAATGTCATGACATGTAATATCCATCTAGAATAGTCTTACTTGCAAATATATTAAACTTCATACCACTATACATCAATGAAACTAAAATCCATTAATCATATTGTTGGGGCTACCAAAATTTGCTACTGGAATTGCTTCAAGGGTTAACATCAATGAAAACCAACCCAATTAATCAACAATCTCCCCCTTTGGCATTGATGGAAACACTCTGACACAATATTGAAGTCATATTTCTCATGCTCCTCTTGTGACCATTGCTCTCCCTTGAACCATGCCTTTGTTCTCTCTCTCCAAGAATCTAGCTCTCTATATTGAATCTAATAAATCTCTCCCCCTTTAACATTGATGGAAAAGGTAGCTTCCTGTCTCAGGTTGCTCCCCCTAACTGAATTGTCCTTGGGGCTTCTGCCCCTGATTGAACTCTTCTTGAAACTACTCCCCCAACCTGAACTATCCTCTTTATGGTGCTTCCTTGTGTAAATCTAATAAATATAATATAAGAATTCAAAAGAATTCATTTTGGAGTACAAATTACTCTGATTCTCTGGCGAAGATACTCAAAGGCTTCCCTTGGAAGCGGTTTTGTAAATACATATGCCATGTGTTCTTTTGTTCCCACATATTCAACTTTGATGTTCTTCTTTGCAACCTATTCCCATAGAAATTGATACTTGATTGCAATGTTCTTCATCTTGGAGTGCATCACCGAGTTCTTTGATGTATTGATGGCACTTGTATTATCACAATATATTTGAATGGGTTCATCATACTCAACTTGTATATTTGTCAGAGTTTGTTTCATCCATAGAACCTATCTACAACATGTTGTTACTGCAATATACTCTGCTTTGGCTGTATATAATCATATTGATGACTATTTCTTTCTTAGCCAAGATACCAAACACTCACCCATGTAGAACATTTCTCCACTGGTGCTTTGTTGGTCATCAATGCAACCTTCCCAATCTGCATTTGTGTAGAAAATACGTGATAAGTCCTTTCCTTTTGGATACCACAATCCAAACTCTTTTGTACCCTTGAGATATTTGAATATCCTCTTTACTTCTACAACATGTGATTCCTTTGGTGTTGCTTGAAATATTTCCACCTATCCAAATTCCTGCATTACATTTGGTTTGGATGTTATCCCATAAAGTAAGATTTCAATCATTGACTTATACTACCTTTGATTTGTAGAGTTTGAATCATCATCTTTACCTAACTTGCAACTAGTTTTCATATGAGTACTAATTGGTTTGTAATCTTCCATTCCGAACCTCTTTAGCATTTCTATGATATACTTGGTTCGAGAAATAAAAATTCCTTGGTTTATTTGAAATATATGAATACCCAGAAAGAAGGATAGTTCTCCAAGTAATGACATTTCAAATTCATTCTACATATCCTTTTCAAATTTCCGACTCAACCTGTCATCATCACTTCCAAAAATAATATCATCAACATAAACTTCAATTAATAAAATGCTATCTTGAGTTACCTTGATGTAGAGGTCATTGTATGCATTTCCTTTCGTGAACCCTTGTTGTTGTAAGTATTTGTCTAGTCTGGAATACCATGCTTTGGGGGTCTGTTTGAGACCATACAAGGCCTTATTTAATCTGCAAACATAATATTCATTTTTTGATAACTAAAATCCTTCTGGTTGCTCAATGTAGACTTCGTCTTCTAGTTCTCCATTCAGAAAAGTTGATTTCACGTCCATCTGATACACTTTAATATTATTTAAACATGCAAAAGATAGTATCATTCTAATTTCTTCCATTCTGGAAACTGGGGAAAATGTCTCTTCAAATTCGATACCTTCAAATTGTGTGTATCCTTTACATACCAATCTAGCTTTATTCCTAGTAACTTGTTCATCTTCATTCAATTTATTTCTAAAGACCCATTTTGTGTCGATCACATCCTTGTACGTTGGTCTTGGAACCAATTCCCTAGTGTCATTATTCTCTATCTGATCAAATTATTCATCCATGGCCTTTATCCAAAATTCATCCTTCTTGGCTTCTTTAAAACTGTTTGGTTCAATCAAATATAAGAGTGCTAGGTGATGTTGTTCTAGTGAAGGAATTATTCTTCTAGTCTCAACTTCCACATCTTTGTTCTTGATAATCTAATTCGATGAATTATTCTTCTGTATTCATTTTCTAGGTATATTTGGAGGTACTTGTTGTTCTTTCTCTTCTACTTCTATTTGATCTTCTTCATCTTCCCCCTCTATTTCTTCTTCATACTTTGCTTCTTCTTCATAAACCTATTCCACTGACTCTTTTTCTTCTTCCTTTAATTTTCGTCCACCTGTCTCATCAATCGTTACATTGATGCTTTCCACAACTTTGTTGAGCCTTAGATTGTAACATTTGTATGTTTTCCTTGTACTTGAGTAACCAACAAGTACGCCTCACGAGAATCCAAATTTCCCATTCTGCCATCTTCTCTTTTGATGTAGAATTTGCTTCCAAATACTCTGAAATGTTTCACATTTGTTGGTCTTCCTGTCCATAGCTTGTAAGGAGTTTTTTAACTATTGTTCCTGAGCATTACTTTGTTTTGAATGTGAATTGTTGTATGCACTGCATGTGTCCAAAAAGAATCTTTCAACTTGGAATCCATTAACAATGTTCGATCAATTTCCTATACTATATTTTTCTTTCATTTGATGACCCCATTCTGTTGAGGTGTTCTAGGAATGGATAAATTCCTTTTTATACCATGCTTGTTGCAGAAATCCATAAATTCCTTTGACGTAAAATCTCCTCCATTATCATATCTCAAGCATTTGATTTTTGAATTCATTTCATTTTCAACCATTTCCTTGTATACCTTGAAGTTTTCAAATGCTTTTGATTTATTCGTGAGAAAACAAACTACAGTCATTATTGTATAATCATCAACCAATAACATAAAGTATGTTTCACCTTTTAAACCCTTTTTTCTAGTTGGTCCAACTAGATCGGTATGCACAATTTCCAGTGGTTTTGTCATTGAGTATTCCTTTGATTTGAACCTGGTATTTGTTTGCTTTCCTTCTTGACAATGCTTGCATAAAGTGTTGGTTGGCTTTGTGATCTGGGGAATTTCTCTGACTTCTTCCTTTCCACTAACTTTGATGAGGTTATCAAATTTTATGTCACCCATTATTCTATTCCATAGCCAAACTTCATCTTCCTTCCCTAGATAACACTTTTCATTTCCAATTTCACTTAATACATATATGTTGCTTGAAGTTCTTAAATTTGTTGCAACCAATTTACCTGAACCTATTTTTCTTATCTCTCATTTTTGTGAATCGAACATAAGCTTGTGACCCTGGTCACACATTTTACTTACACTTATAATATTATTTTTTATATCTTCCACTAGTAGTACATTTTCTTCATCGATATCCTTGTTTCCAATTCTGATTGTTCCCTTTCCAATGATTCTAGTTGAGTCATAGTTTCCAAAGGAGATTGATCCATCTCTTTCCTTTCTCAATCTTAGAAACTTGTCTTCATCACCTGTCATGTGATTTGAGAAACCAATGTCAACATACCAACCACGTTTCTTATGCTTAGCTTGTAGAGCGAGTGTGCATTCTTCATTGCTATATTGATTCTTCTTTCTTATCCATGTTCTCTTCTAAGGTTCTTGTCTGTGATTGTTGTTATTTTGTTTTTATTCTCTAGGAGGGACTGTCATTCTACAATCTTTGGCCATGTGTCCAAAGTTGTTTCATTTGTAACATTCCACTTTAGTTCTCAATGATTCAAACCCATTGTAGCTTCTTTTATGTGTTTCACTAGGCCTTCTTGGATAACCATTTTGTGTATTACTTTCAAAGTTGTTTCTATTCCTTCTATTAGCTCTTCAATTTACAACTTTATGTCCAAAATTACTGCATGCATAACATAAACCAAAAAAGATAGTTTTGTACATAGGAGTTGAAGATCTTATTAAATGAGTTACTCTTTTGAATCCTTCTTCTTCCTTAGGCCTATTTTTTTTTACTTTCATTGATTATGAAATATGAATCTTCTCAGTGGAGGAGTGTCCCTGTGGTCCTCCTTGTAGACCTTCCTATCCCCTATGACTATTTCTCTATAGCTTTTTGGATATTTTTCTTGATCTTTTGTTCTAGAGCTTCATCCCTTTTTTGTCTAATTGTATCCAATTCTGTACTTTTCATGATTAGGCCTTTGACTATTGATAATGTCATCCAAAACTTTTGAGTTGTTCTGCATATTTTTCTTTTGAAGATATTTTCTCAATGTGACAATCTCTGCTTCCAAATTTCCAATGTCTTGTCTCTTTCTTCTAACTTTTCTTTGAGTGCTTCTTCAATTTTTTTATCTTCTTCTATTTGAACCTTCAATTCTGCGATCATATTCTCTAGTTCTTCTTGGAGATTCTTGTTTTTATTATTTTATCTTTTTATAACTTCTATAGCAGTCAATACTTTTTCTCAGTAGTCAACTTCTGCCTCTTCATATTCTTCTTCGATGTCTTCTTTATCATAATATTCTATTTCCATGAATAAAACTATTTCTGTCTCACTTTCACTGACTTCATCTTCATCTAATTAGGAGTTGTCTTCTTTGGTGCATAAACTTTTCTTGAAGACTTTATTTTTGGTTCTTTTTCCTTTATATGTTTGTTTTCTATTTGAATCATCTTCATCATTTATTTTCTTTTTATTATGGGGACATTTGTTAGCAAAATGACCAATACCATCACAATTAAAACAAATCAATGAAGCTTACCTTTATATCTTCCATCAGTTCCCTTTTTCAATCTTCTAACAAAGTTGGCCACTTATTCATCGTCTTATGAGATGCCACTGCTACTACTATATTCTTTTTCTTTTTGATTTCCCTTTTGCTTTGACCTTTTGGATGCTTTGAATGCTGCTTCTTTTATACCTGAATTTTCCTGTTTAGTTCTCATTTCATGGGATGTGAAGATTCAATGTAGTTCATCCATGCTTATTGAATCTAGATTTGCTATTTATTCTAGTACTGAGATCTTAGGATCAAATCTCTTTGGAAGAGATCTTAGTACCTTTTTAACAATTAAAGATTCTTCAATTTATTCTCCCAATCCTATGATTTCATTCACTATTTCATCAAATCGTAAGAAGTAATCTACAATATTCTCACCTTCCTTCATCTTTAGTTGTTTGAATTGAACTCTATAAGTTTGAAGCTTTGTTGCTTTGACTTTTAAATCTTCTTCATAAATATTTTGAAGTTTGTCCCAAATCTATTTAGTGGACCTACAATGTATAACTTTGGTATATACTGAATCAAAGACCATTCAGAACTGCATTTGTGGATTTTGAATTATTTAGATTGAGTTTCTTTCCATTGTCATTTGCTAGTGGAACTTCTAGTTCTTTGTATCCATCTACAACTGATTTCCAAAATTCAAATCCTTGTGCCTGTACATCAGTTTTCATCCTTCTTCTCCAGAATGCATACTTTTTTCCATCAAACTATGGTATTCCATTTTTATACATATTGTTTTTCTCCATGATCTACCTTTCAATGGTTAAACTGATTTTTGAAGGAACCTTCTCTGATACCAATTGTTGGATTATTGAGGGGGGGGGGGTGTGAAACAGTTATAGAGATTTTTAATCCTTTCAACCATAATATGCAAGTGTTATTTATCTTTATGATCAATATAGAATTATCATCCAATAAGTGCAAAGTAAATAACCCATGAAAAAATGAACAATCATATACATACACAATACACCAATATTGTTTTATGTGGAAACCCAATGCAGGAGAAAACCACATAATGCTTTTTCTTATTTCTCTTTAAGAATCAAATTCATTGGAAGTACCAACTTCCTTTGTTTTCTAGTTGCAAATGGAAGGAGGTTTTGACCCCCTATTTTCAGGCTACAACCTGAGGGAAGTCCAACTCCCCAATTCTCTAGCTACAACTAGAAGGAGGATATAACCCCCTATGTTCTCCGACTACAACCGAAATGTGGATACTGTTAATTTTTCAAAATCCCAACCCAGTTTCAGTCTCGCTGATTTTTCAGTCAAATTTAAATGCCAAACTCAGTTTCAGCACTGTTTCAGCATATGCTACAGCCTGGTGTTTCAGCATCTGCTCACAACGGTGTTTCAGCATCAGCATATGCTACAGCCTGGTGTTTTAGCATCTGCTCACAGCGGTGTTTCAGCATCAGCATATTCTACAGCCTGGTGTTTCAGCATCTGTTCACAGCGGTGTTTCAACATCAGCATATGCTACAGCCTGGTGTTTCAGCATCTGCTCAGCACTGTGTTTCAACATATACTCAGCCTGGTGTTCCAACATATACTCAGCTTGGTGTTTCAGCTTATGCTACAGCCTGGTGTTTCAGCATAATCTACAACCTGGTGTTTCAGCATCTAAAAAACTTAACAAAAAATAAATTTCAGAACAAAAAATAAATTTCAGAACTGAAAATAAATTTCAGAACTGAAAATAAATTTCAGAACTGAAACATGAGGATTATGAACATCGTTTTCAACGCAGAAATAAAATATCAGCAAT
>JZKD02S1812991.1:60587-77557 GCA_000966675.3 Picea glauca
TATAATATCATAAGACCCCAATGGTATAATATTTATATCAACATTAGTATCCACACCATTAAGACTTATGGAACAACCTCTTACCATATCATGGATTCTCCTTTTGGTTCCAGTGTCTAGTTGAACCAAACTTTATTTTTCAAGCTTAATTTTCTCCAAATGTAATCTATCCACCATTTTAGGATCAATGTAACAATGAATTTCCCATGAATCAAATAAAATAGAAACATGCTAATTAATGATCTTACCTTCCACCTCGATCATATTGGATTGGTACTCTACTTTTCGATCATCTAAGGTTGCATATATTCTTCCCATGTCTTCTATTGTTGTAGCCTCTTGGATGTTGTGCATGGTATTCACTTTGTCCTTTCTATGAGGGAAATCCTTGTATAGTTGATCTTCTTTTCATCCCCAACATTGGATTAGTGGTATTCCCCTTTTTCCCAAGTAGTCTTCTCTCTTGGATTCATTCTTAGCATACTGGTCGGGGTGGTTTTTATTTGGGTTATTTCTATTGAAAGGAGGTTTGAATCCTTTATTTCTCTAGTTATACTTCTCCTTATTCTTATCCTTCCAAGATTTCTGAAAAGACTCTATGCCCTTTCCTTTCTCATACAGGTACTTAGCCTTCCTAATGGTCTCAGTCAAAGTCATGGGTTCATCATATTGAATATTCTCTTTATAAAAGGGTGGAAGTCCACTCAATAACCTCTGTATTTTCACCTTCTCATCTTTTATAAACCCCACATACTTTAGCATCCCCAAGAACTTCTTTTCATACTCTTCCATGGTCATTCTTCCTAGCCCGAGTTCAAAGAAATCCTACATTTTCTTTTCATAGAAGTGCTCTGAAAGGTACTCCTTTGGAAAATATTTCTTGAACTGCTTCCAAGTGATCCTACTCTCATTAATGTGCTCAACTTGCTTCAGTTGATCCCACCACATAAAAAATTTCCCATGTAAATGATATGTGACAATTCTGGCTTCTAGGTTTGATGAGTAGTTATGTGATTGAAAATACCTCCTGAGTCCAAGAAACCATGCTTCAACATCATCTTCCATTTCTCTTTCACCATCAAAGGATGGTGGCTTAAAATTCATGTTTCAACTGATCCCACCACATAACTATCAGATAGTTGGATTAGGCTGATGGAAAGTTGGTATGGATTGTTGGTTGTCATTGATTTCAACCATTGCAGAGTGATATTGTAGATTGATGTCAACTCTTAGTGATTGATGTCAACCCTTGGAGAAAGTATGGTAGCGAATTTCTGTAGCACAAAGGTTTGGGTAATGGACCCAAGGTTGTTTCATGTATAATGATATGAGTTTAATATATTTTAAGGTGAGACTATTCTATATGGATAGTACATGTCATTTCATTTCTGGTGGTATGTGGAATGTCACGTAACTCCTCACGGTTAGAGAGTTATGTCCATGAGAAGTTGGAGAACCTAGGTTTGGGTAATAGACCCAATTTCATTTGATGGATATTAGTATGAGATTTGATATATTTGCAGGAAAGACTATTATGTATGGATATTACATGTCATTCCATTTCTAGTGGTATGTGTAATGTCACATAACTCGTCACGGTTAGAGAGTTATGGCCATGTGAAGTTGGAGAACCCTCATGAATCATCTAGAATCCCCAAAAGGTCAAAGTAGTCAAAGTGGTTTAAGAGATTTTAGAAGGTAAATAATAAAGTGAAGTGATGAGTGCACTATAATTCAAAGTGAATACAAAATAAATTATTTAAATAATAAAGTTAATGGATAAATTAGAAGTGGGTTAACCCGAAAATAAGGAAAGTGGGTTAAGATGGTTAAAAGGTAACCCCTTGAGGAAGCTACATGAAAGTATAAATAAGAGGCAAGACTCTCCCATTTTAATCACACTTGAGCATATTAAATATTTATAGGTGAATGAGGTAACAAAAGTATATCTAAGACAAATTTCAAAGGGAAGGTAAAGTAAAAAAGGCCGAAATTCAAGGGAGGATAAATTATTTTGATGATGTTTTCTAAGATATGTTATTTATAGGTCATCTCACCATTTTCGCAATAACTTTTTTTATAGAATGATTCAGGTCATGAAATTGGGATTCCATTGAGGAAACATATCCAAGTATTTTTGATACAAATTTCATCTTGTGGTTCGTTGTATTTTTGGAGTTACACTATGTGGAAAATAGGGTTTGTGGCTAGTCCGGAAACTAGTCTAAAATAGGTGTTTCGGGTAAAAATGCCATAACTTCTTCATAACAGATCCAAATTAAGTAATACAAAATGTGTTGGTTAGAGTACCATCTTTAGTATTCTATGTACAATTTTCAGATCCATACAACAAATATTGTGTGCGGGGCACGCTCTACAAGTTCGCTCTCAAGAATAAGCCATAATTCAACAAGGTATGCCATTTTTTCTATAACTCCTTTTCTGAGAGGTTCCAAGTAGTGAAATCTGGAGGAATTGCATAAAAGACGCTAAAGAACATTGTGTACCATTTTTAAATGCTTAATCATTATAGGTACATAGTTATGATTATTTCAAGTTAGGGTTGTTGACTAATCCAAAATTAGTCATGTGAGACTAAAGTAAAGTTTGATGAAAATGATAGTCTCTTGTTGTTAAAGTTAAGGAAGGTTTTCAGGTATGTGATCATATACACCAGGTATATTACAGAGTTACAAATCAGATTTGGATGATGAAATTGATGAGGGATTTTGGTTGAGGTATATTACAAATAGAGGTTGTATAACAGTGAGGTTGTGGCACATGGTTTGATGTAATGGTTTATGGTATTTGGTTATGGATAGTGTGATATATTGATAGATAATTTTTTATGGTTATATTGGTATATGTATTTGGTATATGGTTGAGGTACATGTTGGGTACATGATTGAGACAATTAGTTGATGAGTTGGCACATACATGAGGTGTATAGTTGATGATGTTGGTACATATTGATGAGTCATAGTTTATGTGTATTTTATGCATGATTTGTACATATTTGGTGCATGGTTGATGCACTCGTTGATGGTACAGGTTGAGGTACAGGTTGGTGCATGGTTGATGCACTTGTTTATGGTACAGGCTGATTATAGGTTGAGGTACAGGTTGGTGCATGGTTGATGCACTTTTTTATGGTATAGGTTGATTACATGTTGATTTCTATAGGTTTACAACAATATATCTCACAATGATAGTGTGAAACTAGTTCCATCATTCTACTTATACATCAGGGTGGTTGGACGGGGCAAGGACAAGTGGTTGTAGCCACCTTCCGGTTGTAGCCGGAGAACATAGGGGGTTGTAGCCTCCTTCTGAATGTAGCGAGAGAATTGGGGAGTTGGAGCTTCCCTCATTTTGTATCCTGAGAAACTAGGGGGTTGGAGCCTCCTTCCAATTGTAGTTGGAAAACAAAGGAAGTTGGTGCTTCGTGAATGTAATTCTTAAAGACATATAAGAAAAATCATTATGTGGTTTTATCTTGCTTTGGGTTTCCACGTAAAAACACTGGTGTAATGTGTATTTGTATGATTTCTCATTTGTTCATTGTTTATTTACTTTGCATCTATTGGATGATCATGCTACATTGATATAACACTTGCATTTTATGGTTAAAAAGGATTATTTCCCTATTATTAATTCACCCCCCCTCTCAGTAATCCAACAATATTTCCTTTCTGTGAGGGAAATCCTTGTATATGTGATCTTATTTGCATCCCCAACATTGGATTGGTGGTATTCCCCTTTTTCCCAAGTATTCTTCTCTCTTGGATTCATCCTTAGCATACTGATCAGGATGGTTTTTATTTGGGTTATTTCTATTGAAAGGAGGTTTGAATCCTTTTTTTCTCTGGTCAGACTTCTCCTTCTTCTTATCCTTCCAATATTTCTACATAAGACTCTATGCGCTTTCCTTTCTCATACATGTACTTAGCCTTCCTAATGGTCTTAGTCAAAGTCTTGGGTTTATCAAACTGAATCTTCTCTTTATAAAAGGGTGGCAGTTCACTCAAGAACCTATGTATTTTCACCTTCTCATATTTTATAAACCCCACATACTTTAGTATCCCCAAGAACTTATTTTCATACTCTTCCATGGTCATTCTTCCTAGCCCGAGTTCAAAGAAATCCTGCATTTTCTTTTCATAGAAGTGCTTTGAAAGGTATTCCTTCTGAAAATATTTCTTGAACTGCTTCCAAGTGATCCTACTCTCATTAATGTGCTCAACTTGCTTCAATTGATCCCACCACATAATAGCTTTCCCATGTAAATGGTATGTGGCAATTCTGGATTCTAGGTTTGATGAGTAGTTATGCAATTGAAAATACCTCTTGAGTCCAAGAAACCATGCTTCAACATGATCTTCCCTTTCTCTTTCACCATCAAAGGATGGTGGCTTAAGCTTCTTCATATCTCCTTGCAATTTTTCCAATTCATGTCTTCTTCTTTAGTGCCTAAAAGGTGACACCTCTAGACTAATGGAATCTTCAGATGCATAAAATTTCCTTGTTGAGTAGGGAGGTGAGTGATTTCTATGAGTTCTGCTAGCACTTCTTGAATAACCAACTCTTCTGCGATCATCTCTTATTTCATGGAATCTACCCTCTTCCTCGTGTTTTGAGTTTGATCCATTCTTTTTTTTCCTCTGGAACTGATTTAAGATTTGCATCACTAGAGAATTTATTTGATTTTTTTCTCTCATCAATATCTCATTTTCTTCTTTGTAACTCTCCACTTCTATTTTTAGGCTTCTTACAGTCTCTATCAATGTTTCTTTCTCCCCTTTGCCCTTGTGTCTGCTGGATTATGTCTTTGCATTACCAACAATGATATTTTGACCCTTGGCCTCTTTATCATGGTTTTAAGCTCCCTCTCCCTCTTTCATTTCTTGAATATGAATTCTTATATTGAATTGATATGTTTACACCCCCCTTGCTTAATTTTGCAAAATGTGACCATTTTGTTAGAATTATGCTTATTATATATAAAAAAAATTCCAAACAATGCTATAGGTCTATTTTCTTCTCAATTCATGAAGAAATATATTATTATTCTCCATAGTATAACCATTCCATGCTATTCTCCTCTGAATCATCTTTCCAATGACTATAATATTGCCCCAATTTGATATTTGAGATGAAAGTTATGGCTTCCCGAAAAAAAATCACTTTCAACCCCTTTTCGTTTGTTTTGCAATAGGATCTTGTCCAAATATTCCACAACTCCTTTAACTAGTACAAAATTATAACTATGCACATGTGCTTCCTTTAAACGAATTTCCATGTGACCACGACTGGAAACCACGTGCTTAATCACTCTTTAGCGCCTTCCTCTATATTCTTCTACAGAGGAGCTCATTCGAACAAAATGTCCAAGGGATTGGTTACTTCTAGGCCCTTCACGCCTCTAATTGTCCCCTTTTCCTTATCATGAGCATGACGTTGGGACCAAGTCCTCCGGAATTTGGCCTTCAACTATTCTCCCTTTTCAATCTTCCACTTCTCCCAAAGTAAAACTTTGTCAAAACCCTTCTATTAGCTCCACTAGCATATCAAATGATCGAGATTTAATCTCCCATTGAATGGATGGTCCCACCCCATATGGAGGCTTCAACAAGATCAATGTGTAACGCCCGATATTTTGGATTTAGGTAGTTATAACTTTGATTTTTCTCATGTTAGTAATTCATTTCTTAACAACTATTTGGACTCAACAATATTGATATAAACATGTGACAAGTGTACCTCTGGACCTATTTATGTGTTGCATAATATTATTTTAATTGTTATATGCTCATGATGATGATAACTCTTTGATTCGCTTAAACATGCAAATTAAGATGTGGAATTTAGGTACATGGATAATGATTCAAAGTTATGTTGAGAATGCATAACAGATGTAAGACATGATAAAAATAAACATACATTTCTTAATTGAATGTCAATATAGATATGGATTCTTATATAAAATTATGATGTATATACATGGATATGTGTTATTGGTGAACTAACCTACAGGTTGACGAGCTATGTGATAGCCAAATGACTACAGTAATGAGGTAGCATGGATGTCGTAGACATCAACAAGATAGAATATTCTATAAAGTTATAATTATTATTTAATTTATGATTCAAAATATTTCTATGACTTGTGGTAAGTGTGGTTTTGACAGGACACATGACTTTCCCAGAGTGGTTGTTTGATGACATGACTCTAAGAATAGTAGTTGCACAGTATGGCTCGATGTAGGGTGTTGACCCTAGTTCTATAAGGAGGGGTGGATGTATTTCTCACCATTTATCCTTCGAAACCTAGAGTCGTGGGAGGGTTGTGTGAAGTCATGCTCCCCTAGACGTGTGATGGTGACTGTTAGTTGCCTGTTGGGGAAGCTTGGTCAAGATGTATGACACTTCCGCTTATGGGTTCTATCTGGAGTTAGGTCAATATAGTTGATGCTCCAGCTTAGTCCAACAGAGGAAAGGATAGGATGGAAGATGGAAGTAGGTTAGGAAGGAAGGATGCTTCGATGTTAGTTGAGAATACTGATTGGAGATTAGAGATGCCACTATTGTTTACTCACTTGGTTCCTACCATGTTTAAAACCCTCTTTTCATTTCCTATTGATATTTTAAGTGTGATAGTGAGTTATTGATTAATTGGTGTAATTTTGTTAATTAAGATTAGTAAATGATGCATTACTTGATTTGTTGTCCTACATGTCTTGGTGTGATCATATAGGAACTATGCACTAGAGGCAATGGTCATTTATCACTAGTACATGCATGAGATATGTGTCTTCTAGCTACGCACACATACCCAACACATGTACACTAGTACAATTAATTAATGTATTAATTATTACAGTAGATTATTAACTATTTAATTGAATGTTTATTGATTATGTAAATTATATTGCATACAAAATATCTAGAAGCATTAAATATGTTCTTTGACTTTGATTGATAGTTTCTATGATGAATTTAATGAGCATGATGGGGTGTTATGTACATTTTTGAGAAAATTGTCAAATTATATTTATTAGCTAGCATGAGAAGAAGACTTTTCATTTTATTTATTGTTGTTTAATTCAAGTAATTTATATTTTAGTTTTATTTTAATCTTTTCCCAAAAATCTAGATAAGGGAGGTTGATGGATAATAATGAGGGTAGTTGAGGAGACTTGGGGAAGGGTGTATGGAAACTTGATAAATAGGGAGGATAAATGGTGAGAAGGGGGGATTTTGAGAGGTTTGAGCATGATGAGAGGTTGTGAAATCTTTGGAAGATATTTTTCTTAGGATGGTTTTGTTTGAGAATTTTTGCTTTGTTGTTCTTGGAATCACGGGCACATAGGGCCAAGAAATCGAAAGGTTTCTTGGAGCTAGGAAGCCAGCTAGGCTCCTAGTTGGCAGGGAGGATTTTGTTGTTTCACTATGGGAAAGCGGGAAAAGAATGCTTGTAAGCGCCTAGGACTACATTACACTTGATGAGCTTTGACAAACTAAGGAAGAGGTATTTTTCAGTGGTATTTGTTGTTGATATTTTGTATATACTTTTTTTTTAAGTTGCAAATCTTAGAGTTAACCTATTACTTATTTCATCATGTTGTTTAGATTTATCATTGAGCAAATGTAGAAGAATTGTGTAAATGAAATGAATTATGTTAAAGAAAAGTTGTTATTGTGCATGTATTCAACTGAATGATTAATTTCCTAACATCCTAGATAGGTGTTACACAATGACCGCGACTTAATCAGGTGTTGGGATGGATGATCCTTAATTATTTCAAGACTTCGGTGCTCTGAGACTCTTAGACATTACAATTCTCAAGTCGTTCAACTCCCCCAAAGTTTTACCCACTGAAGCACTTACCCTATCCTTCCACTATTTAATCTAATGTCTAGGAATTAATCAAGCATTGCGATGGACAGTCCTTAATTAGTTTGGAACTTCGACGCTTTGGGACTCTGAGACATTACAACTCTCAAGTCGTTCAACTCCCCGGGAGTGATATCTGTTGAAGTTATTACACCATCCTTCCACTACTTGATCTAACAATTGAGAAAAGTATCGAAGGGATCTTAGATCGACGATCTGTCTGAATTCACAACTTTGGTCTTTGACAATTTTTTTAGTAGAGGCATTGGACACCCCTGGAGGCCATACTCCTAGAGATGACATGGCATGATGATGTCACCTATGGTGATGTGGACCCATGGCATGTGTGCACATGTCACAAAAAAAAGAATAGGTTGGGGTCTAAAAGGTACTAAATCCGGGGGACACGTGTCTCCACATGGCACCCTTGCCATGTGTCCTATGACACATCATCAATCAAACATAGGGTCCACATTCCTCTACTCCATATTTTATGACCAACGTGATTTCATGGACCATGGATTTACACTTCGTGGCTTCGACACTTCGCATCTTCGACACTTCATAGCTTCGACACTTCAAGGCTTTTCCCTTTGTGCAGTAATCATTGAAGTGGTGAAGTTCCAAAGCCCCAAAACTTCGCTATCCTTCCACTCTGGATCTATGGCTCACATTACTCCCAAATTCCTATCAGATCAGACGACCAATGAGACTTCGCGACTTCATCCTTTTCCATGCTTCTTCCCTATATCCCATAATTGTCGAAGAGACGAATTTCCAAAGTTTTTCCATATCTTTATTGGCTTCGATCAATGACTGTGATCACTCCCGAGATCCAAAAGGGATAGCCATGATTCTACAATCCTTTACAAAGGATCGCTTTTTGCATGACGCTCTAGCTTCTATGCGATCTCTACAACACTATCTATCCTTAGCTTTAAGTTCGCAAGGGCATATCCATTTTTAACCATAATATCATGTCCACAGTTCTGGCCCATACCAGTTTGGTGTTTTAACCTGAAGCTCTGATACCAATCTGTAACGTACCCATCCACCCCCAGGCCAGGATACGATACTTCAAGATCACTTCTGAACTTAATTCAAAATCTAATAAATTTCTAATTAAGTAAGAGGCAATAAATATTCACATGTAGATTTCAATATTCATGCTACAACATAAAGAAATGAGAGATATGTCATGCACAACAATAAACAACAAACATGCATATTATAGATATGAATTTCATATATAAATAAATACACACCACACCCATACAACACCACACCTGCACCCATACAACTTCTACTTCTTCTTATCCTTCCAATATTTTTGCAAATACTCTATGCCCTTTCCTTGCTCATACATGTACTTAGCCTTCCTAATGGTCTCAGTCAAAGTCCTGGGTTCGTCATATTGAATCTTATCTTTATAAAAGGATGACAGTTCACTCAAGAACCTTTGTATTTTCACCTTCTCATCTTTTATAAACCCCACATACTCTAGCATCCCCAAGAAATTATTTTCATACTCTTCCATGGTCATTCTTCCTAGCCCAAGTTCAAAGAAAACCTGCATTTTCTTGTCATAGAAGTGCTCTGAAAGGTACTCCTTCTGAAAATATTTTTTGAATTGCTTCCAAGTGATCCTACTCTCATTAATGTTCTCAACTTGCTTCAGCTGATCCCACCACATAATAGCTTTCCCATGTAAATGGTATGTGGCAATTTTGGATTCTAGGTTTGATGAGTAGTTATGCAATTGAAAACACCTCTTGAGTCCAAGAAAAAATGCTTCGACATCATCTTCCCTTTCTCTTTCACCATCAAAGGATGGTGGCTTAAGCTTCCTCATCTCTCTTTGCAAATTTTCCAATTCATGTCTTCTTATTTGGTGCCTAACAGGAGACACCTCTAGACTACTTATGGAATCTTCAGATGCATAAAATTTCCTTATTGAGTAGGGAGGTGAGTGATTTATATGAGTTCTTATAGCACTTCTTGAATAACCAACTCTTCCGCGGTCATCTCTTCTTTCATGGCATCTACCCTCTTCCTCATGTTTTGAGTTTGATCCATTCTTTGTTTTCCTTTGCAACTGATTTAAGATTTGCATCACTTGAGAATTTATCTGATTTCTTTCTCTCATCAACCTCTCATTTTCTTCTTTGCAACTCTCCACTTCTATTTTTAGGCTTCTTACAGTCTCTATCAATGTTTCTTTCTCCCCTCTGCCCTTGTKTCCATTGGATTATGTCTTTGCATTACCAACACTRATATTTTGACCCTTGGCCTCTTTATCATGGCTATAAGCTACCTCTCCTTCTTTCATTTTGTGAATATGAATTCTTATATTTAACTGATATGTTTACACCCCCCCTRTGCTTAATTATGCAAAATGTGACCATTTTGTTAGAATTATGCATATTATATAAAAAAAATTGCCAAACAATGCTACAKGTCTGTTTTCTTCTCAATTCATGAAGAAATATGTTATCATTCTCCATAGTATAACCATTCCATGTTATTATCCTCTGAATCATCTTTCCAATGACTATAATCTTGCCCCAATTCGATATCTGAGATGAAAGTTATGGCTTCCCAAAAAAAAATCACTCTCAACCCCTTTTCGTTTGTTTTGCAATAGGATCTTGTCCAAATATTCGACAACTCCTTTAAATAGTACAAAATTCTAATTCTACACATGTGCTTCCTTCAAACCACTTTCCATGTGACCACAACTTGAAACCACATTCTTAATCACTCTTTAGCACCTCCCTCTATATTCTTCTACAAATGAGCTCATTTGAACACCATGTCTGAGGGCTTCGTTACTTCTAGGCCCTCTGCGCATCTAATTGTCCCCTTTTCCTTATCATGAGACCGATGCTGGGACCACATCCTCCAAAATTCTACCTTCAACTATTCTCCCTTTTCAATCTTCCACTTCTCCCAAATTAAAACTTCATCAAAACCCTTCTATTAGCTCCACTAGTAGATCAAACGATCAAAATTTAATCTCCCATTGACTAGACGATCCCACCCCATCTAGAGGCTTCAACAAGATCAACGACCACAATTTAATCAGGCGTTGGGATGTACAATCCTTAATTAGTTTGGGACTTCGGTGCTCTGGGACTCCAAGACATTACAATTCTCAAGTTGTTCAACACCCCTGAAGTTTTACCTGCCGAAGCACTTACCCTATCCTTCCACTTTTTAATATAATGGGTAAGAATTAATCAAGCATTAGGATGGACAGTCCTTAATTAGTTTGGGACTTAAACGCTCTAAGATTTTGAGACATTACAACTATCGAGTCGTTCAACTCCCCCAGAGTGATATCTGCAGAAGTGCTTACACCATCCTTCCACTGCTTGATCTAATGGTTGAAAAAAATACCGAAGGGATCTTAGATAGATGATCTGCATGAATTCGTGACTTCGGTCTTTGTCACTTTTTTCAGTAGAGACGTTGGACACCCCCGGAGGCCATACTCTCGGAGATGACATGGCATGATGATTTCACCTATGGTGACATGGACCCATGGCATGTGTACACGTGTCACAAAAAAGAGAACAATTTGGGGTCTAAAAGGTACTGAATCTGGGGGACATGTGTCCTACGACATATCATCAATAAAATAGAGGGTCCACATTCCTCTGCTCCAGATATGATGACCAACGTGATTTCATGGACTGTGGATTTACACTTTGTGGCTTCGACACTTCACAGCTTCGACACTTCGCATCTTCGACACTTCATAGCTTCGACACTTCGAGGCTTTTCCCATTCTCCACTAATCACCGAAGTGGAGAAGTTTCAAAGCCCCAAAACTTCACTATCCTTCCACTCTGGATCTATGGCTCACATTACTCCAGAATTCCTATCAGATTGGACAATCGGTGAGACTTTGTGATTTTTTCCTTTTCCATGTTTCTTACCTATATCCCGTAGTCATCGAAGCAACGAATTTCTAGAGTTTTTCCATCTCTTTCTTGGCTTCAATAAATGATTGTGATCACTCTCGAGATCCAAAAGGGATAGTCATGATTCTATGATCCTTTACAAAGTATCGCTTTCTGCATGACGCTCTAGCTTTTGTGCGATCTCTATAGTGCTATCTCTCCTAAGATTTAAGATCACAAGGACATATCCATTTTTAACCATAATATCATGTCCACAGTTTCGGCCCATACCAGTCTGGTGTTTCAACCTGAAGCTCTGATACCAATCTATAACATACCCATCCAACCCCAGGTCGGGATACGCTACTTCAAGATCACTTCTGAACTTAATTCAGAATCTAATAAATTTCTAATTAAGTAAGAGGCAAGAAATATTCACATGCAGATTTCAATATTCATGCTACAACCTAAAGAAATGAGAGATATGTCATGCACAACAATAAACAATAAACATGCATATTATAGATATGAATTTCATAGATAAATAAATACAGTACGGAATAAATACACAGGTAAATAAAACCATGAAAGAAAACACTTATCTCTAATGAAATGAATCACCGAGTAGTTGCAGACCAATGACCTTACACCCAACTGTAGACACTGTTGTTCCAAGTCTCAACAACAATTTCACCCCCGAACCAGGGCTATGAATTCACAAGGACGATTCCATAGTGTCACTCAGCTTCTTGAACCAGTCAACACTCAAGTTCTCACAAGATTCTCAGCACACACAACAACCCAAAGTACACCATCTCTCTTCTACTAAGCCTGCACAACCCAAAAGAATGTACCCCCTTCTCTGCCACGTAGTCCCTTAGGTTGTCCACCTCCTTCCAGGGATCCAATGCATCTGGTCAAGAATCTCCATGCTGGGACTCTCAAGATTCACATTTGTGGGAAAAAATTAATGTATGGCAATGCATTATAGGAATGCATGCAATAATTCATGACTGGAAGACACCAGAAGTCATTACATCCAACAAAACCATGGATCGTCTCCAACAATTTGTTTTTCTTTCCCAAACCAAAACATGAATGAAGAATGGAGAGAGAACATAATGAAAGGTGTGAATAATGAACAGTGAAAAATCCCCCCTAAGTGAGTGAGTGAGTGAGTGAAGAAGAAAAAGAAAAGGAAGAAGAAACCAAACATCCCACAAGATGGTTTGTATATTTACTTGCAAATCAAGAACCACATTTCCTTCCCAAGAAGCTCATGTAACCACTCCTATCCATTAAAAAAAATATGGGTAATTAAAATATAAAATAATACTTAACCCCTCAAGCCACCTCTCTTGTGGAATCATATCCCTCTATAACTCTTGTCTTTTTCCTTTTAACAACCAGTGATGTATTTATTATTAATAATGATCAAAACTTTGCATTTCCTAGGCACACTGGCCTCATTAATTGTTTGGGCACTCTTCCCTTTCATAATTTAACAAGATACATTATTTATTACGGGGCTCAAAACTGGGGTATTACACAATATGATCTAGTAAGCAATTTAACCAGTTGGTACCAAACACGAGCATCCATCCATCCTAGTGAAATGTGAACATGGGGTCTAATTGCTTCATTCCAAGCGATCCTCATTGAGATATGCTAATATATCCATGCATTGTTTTTATTATGCCACGTGCCTCTTGACTATTTGCTATTATGGCACCATGTTGGTACATAGTAAGTTTCTTGATGTTCACACCCATGCCTGGATGACTGTTGTTTTTCTAGGTCGTGTCAATGGAAATATACATCAATGTTATCTCTTGGTCCTTCTTGTTGGACTCTTCAACAAGTGTTTCCTTGGACACATTTATCTTTTTAACTTCTTCTTTTTGTTTATTCCCTTGATATGACGTTTCTTCAAGTTGTTTTCTAATTTCTTCTTCTAATTCAATCTCGAACTCTTCATTTGATGTGTCATTAGGTACTGTAGTTTGTTTCTTGACTAGAACTTCCTACACTACCCCTTTGGGGCATTCTTTTTTAGTGAGAGAAATGTCTTGCAATGTAATTTTTTTTTCTTGTACCATAGCTTCAAAAAATTTGTTTTCACGTTAATATTAACTGTACCAACTAAGTCCATCCAAGGATATCCTAAAACCATATCCACATCATTGATATATATAGCATGAATATCAAAATGCAAGACATATTTATCCATGGTGAGTTTCAAATCTTTAAAAATTTGAATAGTCTCACCCTCAACATGTTTACTATGGATATGTTTTCTAGGAACTTGCAATGTTTTATCCAACTAAACATTGATGAAATTATGCTAGCAACTAAGGTTAATAGAAACAATAATCTTATCTTGTTGAATACATCCATGAACCTGTAATATAAAGTTGCCAAATGAAAAAAACCCTTGGTGCTTTCTTTATCCTTATTCTTGGCATGAGACCACTTGTCTAAAAGTATTTTTTCATATGCTTCATTGGAAAGTGCCATCACCTTATCAATGATCAATGATTTCCACCATATGGTAGCATCTTCTTTGAAACCATAGGGTAAACAATATTTCCAATTCTCTTTCCATAATGACTATTGAGACTCTATGAATTCTTCAATAATACTTGGACCATCATCTTTACTAGTAAAAGACATATTTCCATACTTTTCAATAGAGCTCCTTGAGGCAATGAAATTAAAATGGGCATAACCATAACTATATTTCTCCAAGTAGCTCTTATGACCACAATTGTGAAATGCCACAACCACTTTGTATCTATTGGAGTTGGTTTGACTGAAATGTGACCATAGTATCCAAACATATATGGTTTTCATACTACAAAGTTTCCCTCGAGAAAACCCTAAAATAACTCATTTTAAATCAACATCTCCACTTCTTGACAAGGGAAATTTTAAGGATGAAAATTTATCTTAAAGTGTAGAAACCTTGGCGAATCCTATTAGTCCTTAATATGCAAACTGTAAAATGTTTGGTGATTTTTTTGATTGATCGGAATGACCACAGTTTTGTCAGTAGACTGTCGATGTTTGGTGATATTTTTGTAAAAATATTCAAATTTCTAAGGATTTTATATAGTTTCTATAAAATTTTGACGATTTTTAAGGTTAAATAATTTTATCCTATAGAATTTGAGAGACTAATTTTTAGAAGAAATGGAATTTGACAAATCTTTTTTTTGGAAAAAGCACGGAAAATTATCCCATGGGAGAAATTTAGCCCCTAAAATGTTCCTTGCTTCCTGAACCCCTTTTTGGATGATGTTTTTTTTTTAATTGGATTTTTTTTTTTTTTTTTTTTCTGAGACGAATTCAAATATCCAAATGTTTTCTTCAATTTCTCCTAAATGTTTTTTAAGAAATTAATCTAAACTCTACCACCCTCTTTTTTTTCTCTTGAAAAATATGCAAAAGGATAAGACATTCTTTCCTTTTTTTGCCCAAGAATGACCTCTAATACCAAATATTGCATGCCTCATATCTAAATATAAAATCATACACAAGAAGCAAAGGATAATGTATAAACTCTGCACTCTTTATTAATATGAAAACCCTTGAGGTAGGGTAAGACTATATATTGTTTGTTAAGGAAGAAAAACACTCCCAAGCAATGATGCTTGTTGCAATTACACTATACTTCAACATGCTTTTATTACATTGCTTCTACTTTATTATAGTATTACCTACCTCCTAGGAACCTGTTGGCAGTAATAATACAATTGTCATTTTTATTAAATAATCTACATAGCTACCTACACAGGGTCATGAAATTTCATTACCCTTCATGAACAGTTTCCGAGATGACAGTTGCAAATCGTCACTTCTCCCTATTATCTTTTCGATTTTTGTTTTCATGACTGTAAGCATGAAAACTCGCGGCTGGAATTGACATTTTGTTTTGATTTATGATTAAAGGAATACTGTTCATGTGGTTTATTATAGAATTGTCATATTTTTTCTATGAACATTATTGTTCTCCTTGTTTATGACCCTTTTGGTTCTAAGCATGCCTTGGTTGCATAAGCACAAGACCCCCATTCATTAATATTAGATTTTTTATATTGATATTGATGATTTTTTTTTTATTCATGAAACTTTAAATTATTCAATTTTTATTCGATGCACTTACCTTTGTAATTAATCTTTGAATGTGCGTACTTTGGTTGTCAAAGTGCTCTGATCCTAATATGTACCCAATGCCAAGGTGGCATACAAAGTACATCATGCCATTACTCCTGAGTATGGTCTCGGGCTTCACGATTTTGCTCCCACGCCTGGTGATTAACGCCTCTGCCCACCGTTTGAACTGTCATAACATTGTTTTGATAAGGCTCAGGGACATGGCTCTGTGGATTTTTGTCAAACCCTACTTGTGAGTTTTGCATTGATTCCCTTCCATTCGCCATGGATCCAGTGGTAAAGATCAAGCCGAATGACATCCAAACCCTGCTATCATATGATAACGCCAGGGACGATTTAGAAAGGAACGGTTGGCATTTGTTCATTGAAAAATTTAAGGGTTTCAATATTCGAGTTTCCCAAGAGTTTTCCTTGACCTTTGATGGCTACAGGGCAAAGATAGGTAACGTGCAGTTGGAAGTAACTGAAGATTTCCTAAGCTAACCCCGTAATTTCCTGCCAGAGACATGTTTTTGTGTGAGCTATTCTGAGCAAACAGTTTTGAATTAGATCAAACCCTTGAAAAACCAGAACCGAAATGAGCCCTTTTACCTTCACCACAGGCAGTTTTCTTAGAAATTGGATCGTTCCAAAGATATAGCTCGTCCTTTATAGGTTAAATATCAGATTTTCTTTGTGGTTGAAGTGAGCATTTTGGTCTGTTTGCAAGTGTTGAAACGTTTGTTACCTCTCCAGGCTTGCGCCTTAGCATTCCATAGAACCCCTCTCACCCGTCCAACCATGTGTCTTAGCCTCCTACTCTGAACCCTTGATCAATCCGAAGGATATCAACCAGTCTGTCAGCAAGTTATACATCTACAAGACACGTGATATTTAAAAAAATGTAGAGGCAGCTACAACTATCATAAATTCCAAAGTTTCTTGACATGATTCGATTTGTGATTTGAGGTATGAATTAGTTAGCATAATCATTTGTTGTTTTAAGAGTAGGATAT
>JZKD02S1813002.1:5410-15767 GCA_000966675.3 Picea glauca
TTCAAGGGCGACTCTAGGAGTTACTTGGTAATGTTCTCAAAAAACTGTTTGGCTTGCTTCTTTCAATTTTTCCCCCATCCAGATAGACGAGTACCTCTTTTTGATTTAATGAGCTTGAGGAGGATAACACATGCTCGATAAAATTCACCTTCGGTAAGTTCCTCTTCCTTTTTTTAACGAACTAGAAGAAGTAAGGGTTCGGTCCCATATGGGCCTGTCGATGTTTGTTTTAGCGAGTCCAAAGACAAAGAACTCGAAGGTTTTTAATGATTATAGAGTCTGGAAAAACACTTAAAAGAGAACTCTCTCAGTTCCTTTTTCGTAAAGTAGTCTGACGAGACCGAAAAAGAGATAAACTATCGCTCAACAGACGTTTTCTTCAAATACTTTAACGAGAGTGAAAAGAACAAGGTCGCTCGGTAATATTTTCATCTTTAGAGAGTCTGAAAAGAACTTAAAGGTGACTCCAATGTTGTCCTTTTTTGTAATGTTAGTCTCGCAAGCCCAAAAAAGAGATAAATTATCACTCGAAAGATGCCCTTTCAAACCTTTTAACGAGTGGGAAAGGAAGCAAGATCACTCGACAATCTTTTCATGTTTAGAGATTCTGAAAAGAGCTTAAAGGAGATTCTAGGGGGTTCCTTTTTTGTGTATCCATACAGGTCCGAAAAAGAGATAAAGTCTACCCGGATACATTCTCATGTATTTACGAGCATGAGAAATAAAAAATACTAAGCTTGGTATGCCCCCATCATGAAAACTAGTGGCTTAACTCCAGAATGATCATCAAAGGATGGAGACATGCCCTCCAAGCTTTGATTCATTCATCGAAGGATAAGGGTGGATGAAAAGAAGGTTCAAGAGAGGTGATTGTTTCATTTTTTAACGAGCTTGACACAGGAAAAGAACTATGCTCAAGGCCTCTGTTTTATTTTTTAACGATCTTGCCACAGAGAAGAGAAACTATCCTCGTGGTTGCTTCTTGATCATGGCTTCTGAGAGGATAATGCTCTAGAAGGATACCATGTCAAGGGACAAAACTCAGTCATGGCTTTCAAGAGATCTTCGTTGGATGGAAGATAATTACTCAAGAAGGGACACATATTGAGGGTCGTAATAGGAGTAAGGAGATCAAGGTCCAATAATCCTACCAAATAAATCACCATGTCCACTACTGGATCCAAATTGTCGGAAGTTGAAATCATGGGAGATGATGAAAAATCAACGCCCGGAGGGGAGACAGACGATAGATCTTCTCGAATTTCTTCACGAGGGGGAAGAAAAGAGGATAGATGACAGTAATTATCCTAAGGTAACTTGTCAATGCGAAACATTCCGGAAGATATTCATTCGAAGGAAAAGGTGGGGAAATGTAGTCGATCGCAGACGACAAGGAACGCAATCATGATTGCATCGAGGAACTATCAAGTGCCAATAGATGTTGGGCATCTGACGAGGGAGAATAGGATTGGGTAGAAATGTATGATGTTTTGGTTGGAATAAGTGGCATAGTGTCACTTAGTGCATCGAATTCCAAAGGACAAGGTACAATCCAAGGGTCAAATGATTCCAAAGATTGATAAGCCGCGGTCGAAATCATATTGACGCTGGCAATATGATGTGTAGTCGGTGGAAGTGTAGGGAAGGTACCCATAAGGATAGAATATTCCAGTAAGCCAACACCAACGCTTTCATACGTGATCTTTTGGTCTCCCAAGAAAGGAATATTGTTGGTAGCAGGAGTGCGAGCATCGATCGTGTAGAAATCCAACTGATCAACAATGACAATTTTTCCCTGGTGAGGAAGTTGTACACATCGAAAGACCGATGAGGCAATGACATTCATAGCATAAAACCAACTTATTTCAGGTAACAAGTTGTAATCGAGGGGAACATCGACCACCTCGACATCAATAGTAACAGTTTTGCCACCCAATTGGATGGGCAGGGACTGTAAAAGCCCATGGGGATGAAACCTCACCCATCAAAGGCGTGTAACATCATTGGGGACTTGTTGAGTGCTGGTGATTTTAAACCTTTCCAACACGCTAAAGACATGACACAAGTTGAGGCTCCCTCATCTAGAATAGTTCGATGGATTTGTTGATTGTGAACAACAACATCAACTTGGAAAGAAAGTTGGTGGGAGAGTTGAGACGTATAATTATCCAGGTTAAACATGAACTGATTGGAAGACTCAGGATCAACAACGCCAAGAGTGGTCAAGAGCATTCTACGTTGACTGGTGCAGTGCTGTAGAACTTCTAACGCAGACATAGCACATGACACTTAAGCCAAATCTTCAACAATGTTGTAGTTTTGGGCAGCACGTGAACTAGGATTAAAGGTAGCTTTGCGGATAGTTCTCTTAGGAGGGCACAATATAGAGTCAAACATGGGTTTCTCAATCTGAAGTGGTCCAAACGGAGGATTAACTGATGGAAGACTAACGGAGGATGATGATGGATCTGGTAAAGTGTCGGCACCATTAGTGTCTTTTCCTTTGTCAGGTTTACCTGGCGTATCGTAGGTCTTAGAGAGAGTGGTCAAATTAATCCCATTAAACATATAAATATGTGCACTTGACGAGGCCTCATCATAAGGATTGCTAGAAATACCCCCAGGAGAGGGGGTTTGAGAAACCATGGATTGTTGCTGCAAAAAAGGTTGAGTAAGCAAAGTGGGTTGTGACTTCCCTTGGAACATTTTGGCCACTTCATTGTGAAGTGGACAATCTCGAGTGTAGTGATCGTCACCACAAATGATACACATGAATTTCAATTTCCGTTGTGGTTGCTTTTCGGTAGCAGGTGTTTGATTCTTGGGTTGTTCATTATTGTTTTTTGATTTATTCTTTGTCTTCTTCTTACCTCCAAATTGTTGTGAAGGGGCAGATTGAACTGCATTCACCTCAGAGATATGAGTTTGGGGGGAGGTAGAGGAGGGTGTAGTTGATTTGGATTTGACGGAACCGATAACACCATCCGCATGAGATGAGGATGATGGCTTAGAAGGATTGGTATTAGCTCGAGCAGCATTCAGAAGCAAATCATACAAAGTACCAGATTGGGAATAAACCAAGTCTAAGAACTGAGCCCGAGCAATGGCTTGTTCTTTTGTGACCGCACCACCCATAGTGACATAGCGAGCAATAAGGGGTAACAGTGATTTAGTAAACCATTCCGCCAAGATCATGTCAGGAATGACTGCCTTGATCATCCTTCGTCATCGCCTCCACTCATGAATATGGTCAGAGATATGGATGAAGTTGGTTTGACAAAGGGAGGTCAAGAGTTTAGTACCTGTCTCATAGAGAATAGGCAATTGAAAGTGCGTGAGGAAAGACATGGAAAGAATTGAAATCATGAAAAGAAGCACATGGTAGTTCAATATACCACTTTGTTGCCGAACTAGTGAGCGTTCACTGGAAAAGACGCAAACGTACAGAATCATCCATGATGGAGTTTGATGAACACCAAAAATGGAAAGTCATCACATGGTTGTTCATATCTTCACTAGGGTTTCTGTCAAACTTCAGAATATCATAAGGAAAATTATCTGGAATGACTGGCCAAACTGGTGAATGAGAAATAGGATCATTAGTTAACTGAGACAAGTCTGGGAGATCCAGAGTCGCAAGGAAATGTATTTGTCGGTTAATGTGCGAATGATACTGGTGTGGCATAGGAACACTAGTAGGACCATAGACTAGGTTAGGTAGATAGTTGTAACCAGTAGGTCCTCCTACATACGATTGTTGCTGGCTAGGATAAGAAGGATTCGGTGGTGCATGAGAAACATGGGCATAACCCGGTGGGTTTTGAACATTATAGGCCAGGTGATTTGTTTGCCCATGAAGAGGATAAACATTTTTTCCTTGAGAATGGTAAGGAGTAGATCCCGAAGTCAGATATGCATGAGGCCCATGAGTAGGATAAGACTGTGGTCTCGAAGAACTCCAGGTGGTGTTTTGGATGCCACCCGGATAAGATTGCCCGTAAGATGTTCCGGAAGGGACAAGATTGGATACCCCTCCTAGTGGGTTATTATAAAAGTGTCCCACAACATGGGGTTGAGTAAACGTGCCTCCTAAAGATACTCCCTAGGATTGTTAATGGTTTCCAGCAAACGAGGGTTGCCCGCCTGCCAGCGATGGATTTACAACCATGGTGTGACTGGCAAACGAAGGTTGCCCTCCAGGAGGAGTATGAAAAGAGGGTTGTCCCCCGGGAGGGGTAGGCCCACCATGGAAAGGTAGTCCTCCAGGAGGGAAAGGTATGTTGGATGGTGGTTTCCCTCCAACCGGTTGTGTTTGGCCAACAGGGGTCTACATTCTCAGGTGAGAAGATGTCCCAGCAGGATCATGTGGAACATGCAGAGTTGTAGAGTAAAGACTTGTAGAAATAGGGGTAGAGATTGAAGTGCTTTGGGGAAGAGTAGAGGTGATGAGTCCAGCATTAGGATGGACTTGTGCTAGTGTGACAGTAGAGTGAATAACCTGATTGACTGGGTGATTCATGGTTTGACCGGATGGTCCTGTTTCACTAGGAGGGTCATGAGGATGAAAGGGTTGTCGAATAGATTCAAAATTTTCATAGAGATCGTATCCCGATGAAGTCTTCCATATAGAACGAGCAGGTGTTGGATTGGTTTCTACTATGGTGCTAGGACGAACATGAGTCCTATACTCATCACCAAAGAGTGGTTCCATGGATCCCATATATGTTTTAGTAAAGATACTCTCCGGTAATCGTGGGACTTCTTCATCTATGACGTTCCCAAGGGAGTCTAAATGAACCAAAAGTGGTCCGAGAGGAGTTACCGACACAGGTGTGGTGGGATTTTCAACCATGCCCAAAGCGTCTTCTGGGTTATCTAACGGGGGAGCAATAGCACTTCCGGCGTCATATGGATTTTCTACCTCTCTACAACAGTTGTCTTCTGGAGGGTTAGAAGGTAAGGGTTGATAGCCTTCTGGAGGCAACCCTTGCATCCTACATGATCGACGAAGACCTTTATCGTCTATGGCCTCAATTGTGGAGAATAACATATCACACTGAAAATCTAGGGCCAACTAACAAAAAGAAACAACATGCGCTAAGAAATCTAGGAATCAACCAAGCAGACAAAACTTATCTTGATGACCGTACTATTAGGTGATGAAATCCAACGTCGCATGATCAAGTTGAGAAGGGGATAGGATATGGTGGAATAGTTACAATGGCGACCTGCTTAACGGACTTACGCCTTGGTGCAAGCTTCCACGCAGTAATTGTGGATTTACCGTCCAAGGAGCCCGAGTGAGTTTGACCAATGTCTACTCCAGGTACAGTGAGACTTCCCTTCACTGTCACCTTGTGTAAGACCCTAAATATTATGGCCCCTAAGGTTACCAATTCGTAGTCAGCCCTTGGGTGGGTACAGTCGACAGTCCAGTCCAAACGTACGGGCAGGGTATCTAGCCCGAAATCAACTTGAAAGGATTCCACTCAACATTGTGGGTATACCTTTAAGTGATCCCCATAATATGATCTGACTACTACAATCAGTCAAACCACGGAGGGATAATCTCCGTAGCTTTCCTGAGTGTGACCTCATGCGTAACCCATGTGTGAGAGGGGGATCCCAGGCATACTTATACGACAATTGGATTTGACTCTCCCTAGCTCTGGATGCTAATGTTTGTTTTGGAAACTTTGGAGAGTTATGCTCACAGCCTAATCCAAAGTACTAATCCTAGTCTACTGTTGGTGGAGGATCCTAGAAAAGAAAATGTTCTAGATAGTTTTTAATTAGCGTTCATTTTATAGTTGTTCTTTACTCAAAAGGGGTGCATGGAAGTGAAATGGATGGAATGATGACTCAATCCCCGAAAAATGCATCAAATATGATTAACAATCATTTCTTTTTGATGAATGTCTATTTAAAGGAGAGAGAGAGAGTTATTTTCACTAACAAACACTAAGAAGGAATGTCCTCAAACATTTTTTTTTTTCAATCAAATCCGATGTGGTGCTGAAATGTTTTGGAAATGTCTTCTAATATGCAAATAAATCATGAAGATGTATCTTTATTGTTTGTATGCGAATAATTATTAATTCAAGACAACACTTCTCCTACCAATTATCCTTTTGGATCAAGGAAACTCAGACAAACATAAGCAGGTTTCGTACAAACAATACACCCTCTTGCTGTGATAAAAAAACAAGAAGCAAATGAAAAGAAAACAAATAAAATCAAGAATTTCACACAAAAAGGAGATGTTGAAGAACAATGACCTCAACAAAAACCAAATGAGGAGATTCGTAGACTTCTGATGTCCTTCATCGGAGTTTCTCGCTCAATCAAAAAGGAGAGAAAAATAGTGCATTGGTTTCAAACTCCCAACAACAGAAAAACTCAAAAATAATGAAGAAGGCTACAAAATATAAACAACAAGGTATTTGTTCCTCAAAAGGAAGGATGTCAAAGTTGAATGGGAAGAAGCATTGACTCATAGAGAGGCTCAACAAGTGAAACACAGAGACTGGACCCTGAAAAAGGTAATTCTGGAGAGGTTTTTTTCCAAAAGAGGATTGGCGCTCTGGTGTAAGGGGCACCAAGTGTTATAGCGCTCTGTGTAACACATCCAGGGAGAACTGGCACTCTATTAACACAGCCACAGGGGCGCCAGGCTTGAAAAGCTCATGAAAATGTTTAAAGATCCAAAATTTCAGTCTAATTTTGGCAATCAAGCTGAGAGTGATGGGGTGAGGAGTCAATTAGCACATTAAATCGAACAAAAATGGGTGAACAAGGTCTAAAAATAGAAAGGGTAATACAAGGCCTATGAGGAAAAACCAAAACTCAAAGTTTCGATTCGATCTACTCCCCAGTGGAGTCACCAGTTTCTGTTGGAGGAAAATCCCCTTGCTGACAGGTAGATCTCCTCAAAGACCTAGACTCTTAACTCTAAGACATAAATTTCTTATCATTGTCATTGACTTCCTTTTATATCTAGGTGGACTAGTGTGTGAGGAGGAAGGAGAAAAGAAGTACCTTTTACCGGTGTTTGTCCCTGCATGCTCCGAGTTGAGGTCCAATCTTTCGCTCTTCGATCAACCCTATAGACAAACAAAGTACGATCTCTTCCTACTCTATCAAGATTAGTCCGAAATAGGTCTATCTACTAAAGAGACAAATTCATGTGATATTGAACATGAATTAGAAATAAACAGGCCAAGCAAATTATACTAATGAGGAAAAAACATTGCTTACAGCCGTTGATGGATTTCAGCAGTTTCGTCAAGTCCTCCTTGTCTACCCCTTGCTCAAAAGATCCACGATCCGAATGATGATAGCTTCACTGATTTCTCCCTATGATATCATAGGTCTCTTGCCTCCAAAATATCTCTATTCCAGCACCACTTATAAGATCATAAGTTTGGTGTGATTCTCTCCTTTCAGTCCCCTTTCACCATTAGAAAGCTTGCTTATATAGCCTTGGAGAGGCTCAATTACTTGATATATCCTTGGGGAAGGTGAGGATTTTCCTCCTTCAGTTGAAGATATACCCTAAGATCATAGCTGGACTAGGGATTCAATATCAACTGCCTTCTAAGAATGAAAAGATCCTTCCCCCATTCATCTCAACAACTCAATTGTTTCCTAAAATAGGTAGCCCTCCCTCAAAAGGGCACTCAGAGCACTATAGAACTCCCTAGTAGGCTTTAGGGGAGTGCAAGTGCTCCTGAAGGTAGGAGCTCTCCTACAGAAGGGCCAAAGAGCTTTATAACGCTCCCAGACAGTGTAAGGGGGAGCGCCAGCACTCCCAGAAGTGGTATAGGGGAGCGCTCCCCTCCAAAAACTCATTTTTTGAGGTGCTTTCAGATGTAAAAAGGTTTGTAAGCCTACTGACTCATTTCTCCTCTTCCAAATCAAATTTTTTAGGTGTTTCAAGTGTCCTTCTCATGTCATTATAAGCACGACATAGCCATCATGGCAGCATGCTTTCTTTGACACTTGCAACACTTGTGAGCAACATGCGACACTTGTGACCTTGTGAGCAAAATGTGACACTTGCGACCTTTGTAATGATGACACTTGTGACACTATCAAAGTGAGTATTTTTTATGTGTAACATTAATTGCAGTCGTCAGATCAAGGTGTGATCTGGACCGTTGATACGACTCCATTTCAGAGTTTCATGAATCGCGACTTGGAGAGGCAAGAAACATAACCACAAGAACGTCGAAATCGCGATATGAGAAATTGTGATATGATCTGAGCCATTGAATTAATCTCAGATCTGGACCGTCGAATCATAGGACAAGTCACTGACTTGGAGTCAACGGAGCATGGTGTGGAAACTCATGAGATGCGAGATCGCGATAAGATCTGGACCGTCGGATCTATGGAGATTTCAACCATTGATTAGACTCGATGAAGTTTATAAACTCGCGAAATATGAAGTGCCTTTTGGCACAACCTATGGTCACCACTGGTGGTCACGAGAAGGGAAGGAGTCAGTTCAGATAAGCTCCAATTCGAGGTTTCGGGGATCGCAACTTGGATATTTGAGATGCCTCATCTCCAGATTCATGAAATGTGAATTCATGAAAAGGACTTTATGCATAAGCGATTGGTCATGGCCATGGTCATATAGAGGAAGGAGCTAGATTTGAAAAGATATGTATCATATTTTCAGAGATCACGACATGAAGTGTCGAGACACTTAGCCACAAGAATGTTGAAATGTCGAAACCCGATTTAAAGTCAAGATTAATAAAGTTCATCCAATAGTGCAGATAAACTTGAATATGATCAGAGGGCTACTGTTCTCTCTCACAGTTAATTCATCAGTTAATTCATCAGTTAACAAAACTGATTCATGATTCTTGATCGGTTGGCGTTTCAGTTGCTGAGATAGTTTTTCTTTTGCCTCAAAATATTCGAAGTGTAACGACTGTGGGGTGGTGCATAAAAGAAAAAGATACAGACTGTGTGTGGTTGGTTGTTCTAGACGAAAAATGAATTAAAATGTAAGAAAGGGAAAATCACAGAATGCACAGTGTGAGATTGAAAATATGCGCAGTGTGAGACTGAAAAAGTGCGCAGTGTGATATAATAATCAGAGAAGAGTAACAGATGAGGAAAATACTTGAAACAGAGAAGAATAACATAACAAGTTGAAGTAGAGAAGAATTGCAGAACAGACAAAGGAAGAGAAGAATTGTAGAATAGTTAGAAGAAGACCAGATTTACAGAATAGAGAAGAAGTGGTAAGAATCGATATATCTGTGTAGTTGGTTGTTTATTTATTCATTTATATTCCAGGGTGGTTGGGAGGTACTAGGGAGGACTCTTGTCCTCAGAGGTTCAAGTGGGAGATTGAACACGGGGAGTTGTAGCTTCCATCTGGTTGCAGCCAGAGAAACCAGGGTGGCATGGTGGTGCAGCAGAGAACAAGTGTTCTTTGTTATATAGGTTGGAGCCTGTGTAACTAGAAGTTGGTGCTTCCATCCAGTTGGTGATGGAACATTAGGGGAGTTGGTGCTTCCTTCTAGTGGGTGCTAGAGAAACAAGAGAGTCAGTGCTCTCAAACAAGTTGCAGCTTGTAAAATAGAGGTAGAAGCCTCACATTGAGTTGGTGCTCAATTATAGATGATGTATAGAACTTAAAAGACTGCCTATCATTTCGAAGAAGAAGAGGTTTTCTCCCTTTATGGGTTTCCTCATGAAAACATGTCTCTGTGTATATATTATGTGTGGCTAATGCTCATTACTTTTATTGTCCATATGTTGTATAATGTTGATGATCATTTGAAGAAATATTAAGAATGTATTAATAGACTTAAAAATGTTTAAGCACAATAACAACTGATTCACCCCCCCCTCTCTGTTGTCTTAGTAATTTCAACAATTGGTATCAGAGTGGGTTCCTTTTATTCAAAGGTAGATCTATAAGATTAAACATGACAACTCATGAATGGAATTCAGCCTCTAAGCCCCCTTTGTTTGATGGAACAAATTTTTCTTTATGGAAGATTAGAATGAGAACATACTTAATGGCCTTGGGTGCTGATGTTTGGGATGTAGTAGAAACTGGATATACAAAGCCTGTTGTGCTAGCCTCCAAGGACGATAAGTTAGAGTTTAGTTTTAATGCTAATGGAATGAATGCTATCTGGAATGGACTTGTTGAAGCTGAGTTTGTAAAGGTGATGCATCTTGAAACTGCCAAAGCAATGTGGGATAAACTTCTTAGCAGTTATGAAGGAAATGAAAAAGTAAAAGATGCCAAACTTCAAACATACAGATTGAAATTTGAACAACTAAAGATGAATGAAGATGAAACAGTTAGCAAGTATTTTTTAAG
>JZKD02S1813013.1:17108-65119 GCA_000966675.3 Picea glauca
GAAAAAAAAAAAAGAAGGATCATTTGGGGATAAGAGAAGGGGAAGAATTTCCCTTACTCACTATCTCCATTTTTGGTTTTTGAAGTAGATTATGGAAAAAATATTCTTTATTTAAAGTCTTTTGATATAACCTTAGTCCATGCCCATTCACTAGAAAGGAAATTCCCTCCTCATCAATAGTTTTGATTTTGACCAATCCATTATAAAAAAATGTCTCTATCTCATATGGCCCTAATGAGCGAGTACATAGCTTCCCTTTAAAGTTTTTAAATCTATAATCAAATAAGAGATCTCATTCACCTGGTTTGAATTTCTTCTTTCTGATGATTTTTTCATGCTATATTTTTCTTTGTTGTTGGATGATAGTAGTATGTTAAATTGCATCCTGTCAGATCTCATCCAATTCATAGATTTATGCTAACCTCTTCTGGTGTGCTTCTAAAAAATCAATCCCTAGCTTGAATGTTGTTATGAAAGTATTGATCTGGAGCTCAATAGGAAACAAAACTTGTTTACCATACAGAAGCTCATATGGTGTATGCCTGATTATGTTTCTCCATGTGGTCTAGTATGCCCAAAGTGCCTCTGGAAGCCTATCTGCCCAATCTTTGTGGTGTAGCTAAACTCTTTTGGTCAAGATGGCTTCAAGAACTTTGTTTGAGCACTCCACCTACCCATTGGCTTGTGGATGTTAGGGGGATGACTTCCGATGCTTGAAAATATTTGATGTGAACTTAGCACCTTGATATGTTACAATTTATCTTGGGACACCAAAACAAGTAAATATGTCCCCAAATAAAAAATCTACAACTTTTTCATTAGCATGCAAAAGATGTTTAGATTCTACCCATTTAGTGACATAATCAGTACATACCGAAATATACTCCTTCTTTCTATGAGTTCCTGGGGTTCTAGAGTAATTTCGTCTTCTTGCACAAGTCAACTCATCCACTGACAACTATCACAGGTTTTGATGTACTTCTTTGCATCTCTAAAAAGAGTGGGCCAATAATACCCTAGATGAAGGAATTTATATGTCATTCTTTTATCTGAAAAATGGCCTCCACATGGTTCATTGTGGCATGTATTCAATATGTTAAATACTTCATCCTCTTGTACAAACATCTGAATGATTAGATCAGGTCCAATACGGAAAATTTCTCCACCAATCCATGAGAAAGTGGTATTGAGTTTAATGATCTTCTGCTTCTCCTTTATGGAGAGATGTTGAGGTAATTTTCTTGTAGCTAAATAGTTAGCAATATCTACAAACCAAGGAGACTTAGTAGATGTTGCAAAAATATGCTCATAAGAGAAATTATCATTAACATGAACCAATTCACCTTCATTATGAATCCCAGAAAGAAATTGTTCAACTACATTCTCTTTTCCAGGTCTATCTAGTATAGTAAGATTAAATTCTTATTACAAAAGAAGCCACCTGGTAACCCTTCCTTTAGTAATTGGTTGTTGATTAAGTATCTAAGATTTGAGTGATCAGTGTGGATGAACATCTCACATCTTGTAATATAGTTCCTAAATTTGTTAATGACATGCAATACTACAAGGAAATCCTTTTTCGTAACTGTATAATTCAATTTCGGGGGTGTCATGATTTTACTCACAAAATAAAAGGCATAAGACACTTGATTTTCCTTTTGCGCTAGTACTGCTCTTAAAGCTATGTTAGAAGCATCTATAGATATTTGAAATTGGAGGGGCCAATTTGGCCCTCTTAAAATAGGATCTACATAAAGTTTCTCTTTCAAGGTTTCGAATGTAATTTGGCAAGGAATATTCCAGAAAAAAATTTAGTAAGAAGTTTGAATAATGGAGATGCAATTTTCGTGAATTTTTCAATGAATAGTCTATAGTAACTAACATCTCCTAAGAAGCTATTGACATGTTTTGGGTTCTTTGGCACTAGAAGATTGGAAATGACTTATATCTTTGTTGGATCCACTTTTATACCTGCATAAGACACACAATGACCGAAAACAATTCCTTCAATTTTTAACATAAAATATTTCTCATTAATTAATGCCAAATTAGTTTCTTGACATCTGATTAAAACATTTTCTAAATTTTCTAATTCTTCCTTGAAAGTATTTCCATAGACAGTGAAATCATCCATATATACTTCTACACAATCATGGATTAGGTCAGAAAAGATACATGTTGAAAAGTTGTAGGTGCATTACACAAACCAAAAGGTAGTACTCTATAGGCATACATCCCCTATGGTTATGTGAATGTTGTTTTGTCCTGATCCTCTAGAGCTATTAGTATTTGGTTATAACCACTAAACCCATCTAGAAAGGAAAATTATTTTTTACCTGCAAGTGTATGTAAAACCTGATCTATAAAAGGTAGAGGAAAATGGTCTTTTAAGGTTTCTTTATTCAATTCCCTATAATCTATGCAAACATTGCATTTGCCATTTTTCTTAGGAACAATCACTAATGGAGATGCCCATTGACTGTCATAAATTGGATATATGAAATGAACATTAAATAGTTTATGCAGTTCATTTTTCACAATTTCTTTCAAAAGTGGGTTGATGCATCTTTGGGGATACCTGATAGGCTTGGAGTTATCCTCTATATAAATACGATGAATACATGTATTAGGGTGAATCCCACACATATCATTGTATTCCTATGCATATGCACCATAATATTTCTGTAGTGTTTTGGTTAATTGGTCTTTTCTAAATTCTTCAAGTTTAGAATTGATAATTAGAGTTCTTCCTTGAAAATTTTCAACAGCTACATTACTTGATTCTGATATTGATTTGACAAAGGACATTGAACCTAAAATTGTTAATAAAGTATCCATAGTACAATTTTCTTAAAAATATTTGTCCAAGATATGTTTATGATCAAAAGCATGTTGCTCCCCATGATATTGAGTAAAATTAGAATTATTAAGATGATTGATGCTTTGATTTTCCTCAATATCATTCTTTATATTCATAACTTGGTCAATAGTTAAAATAGGTTGTACTACTTCCTCATTATCATTTGTATCTTGAAAGCATTGTGTAAATTATGATTCAGTTAAAGCTTTAGTAGGTGGATGTAAATTGAATTTATTAACTGGATTCCCGTGTGCAATTGTCATGTCCCCTGATCTACAACTGATAAAAGCATCAACTATAGCTAACCATGGTTTCCCCAAGATTAGTGGGTGCTCACCAAAGTTATATTTCAGATGTAAAACCATGAAATCTATAGGGTACTCCTAAGAATCCAAGGAGACTATTATATCCTCTAATACACCTTCTAGTTTTAGTGTTGATCTATCAGATAATTGTAAAACTATGGTTGTATTATGGAGATTAGACAATTGTAGTTCATCGATGGTACCTTTTGTCATTACATTTATTACTTCTCCTAGATCTATTAATGTGTTTTCTATTGCAACATTATTGATATGAATTTTTACAATGGGACTACCGGTATCAACATATTTTTGCATATAAATTTTACCCAACATAAGGTCCGCTAATTTACCAATAAATTGCATTGTTTGTGGGTCTCTCTTTTTCCTTCTTGTTTTCTTTATACACAATTCCCTTACCGTCTTAGAATAAATTGGAATGTTTTTTACTGTTTTCAATAATGGAATTTTGATACAAACATTCTTTAACTCATCTAATAAATCATATCATGATTGAGTGATTTACTTTTCTAATGCCAACCTTTCTGGAAAAGGTGGAGTACTAGATTGTTGTGCTTAATTTATTACATATGAAGAAGTTTGATTTATTGTATTAGTACTATCATTATTGTTTGTTTGATTAGGAGTTTCCTCCTCTATTGGTTCTTCAACAATAATAGGTGCATCTTGATGAAGTACTTTTCCCGATCTAACATGAATATCATTTATACCAAGAGAAGTAATCATATAAGCGGGAAAATTATGTATCTCATTAATGTAAGTTGGCTTAGCTACTTTATTATTGGAATTAGAAATGGGTTGTATAGGTAGTTGGGTAGGTCTTGGAGGCTGATTTTGTGGTAATTGAAGTTGTTGGGGTTGTGAAATTTGTGGTTGTTGGAATTGTGGGGGATACTAGTTTTGTGTGGGATATTGGTTGTGTTATTGTTGCATAGGATAAGGAGAAGCAAGCATGGTTCCATAGTAAGATCCTCATCAACCTTATTACCAAGGTTAGTTTTTACCTTGTTGTGGTGGCCATGCTTTCCAAGGCATAGGAATGCTCCAATTATGTTGGGGGTGTTATTGAGACAAATAAGGATTAAATTGTTGAAAAGGATCTTGAGATATACCTAAAGTCCTTGGCTTGCAAGGTCTTTTTGGTGCAACAAAACAAAACTTCTTTATAGCTCCTTGAGTCCCTTGGTAAGTTTCTTTGAGTTCCCATAGAGATGGGAAATTTTCTGTAGCATGATTATCTGCACATATACCACAAAATTTCAATATTATCTAAAGGATATATTCTTTTAAAGGATGTGTTTTTCTACATTTTGGGAAATAAATAGTTAATGATGCATCCTCTACCTATTTCTTTTGCTTAAATTTCAATGTATCTAAATTATAATGATTCAGATTATTTTGAGAATGACATGAAGGAATAAATATAACATAGATATAACAAGGAGATACACAAAGATATTGTAACACCCCTGTTTCCCCTAGTTTGTAAATATAGCTATATTGGCCAAGAGACTATGGAAAACTCGATATATGTGAATGTTTGATTTGATGAACCTTTGTATAAAAGGTCAATGAAGGAAATTTATGTTATTAATAGAAAATGGCTAAGTGTTGCATAGTTGCTGAAAGGGGGGTTTGCCAAGAGAGACCACGGATGTTATGAAAGAGATGGTGAAGGGAACCATGAATGGTTGAGATGACCCCCACCAAACCAGTGCCTTGTTGGATTTTATTGCTCAGGATTAGAACGGTCCTCTGACCTAGGAATGAATTACAGTCAGGCTGGTATGTGGGAAGACCTACTCAAGAGTTAATGAGGGGAGGGGGAAGAGCGCCGATTGGTAAGGCTTTCAGACCTGACCACAGACTGGGAATTTAGGACACATGCAATATTGCTGAGGAAGGAAAGAAAGGAAGGTGTGGTGGGTAGAGGAATACCTACGAAGAGAAGAAAGACTAAGCTCGGGTTTGAGGAGAACTGAGAACGAGCATGTTCTGATAGTAGGGAGTGGCTAGCTAGGTTATGATACAAGCTGATAAACGATGCTTGTGAGTGACTGAAGAAGTACTCAGGAAGACCTCCTTGCTTGGTATAGAGAAAACCCATTGCTAAGATCCTGTGGGAGGAGGAGAGTAACCTCCATCCCTAACTGTCGTTAAGCCGAAAGAAAGGATTTTATCTCAGAGCATCGTGGCAAGTGGTAAATCCGTTAGGAGTGACTGAGCCTATGGTTGGGTGGAAACATGCACCCCTTTCAGCAGTCGCATCACATCTTCTTATTATGATAAGTGTTTTCATACTTTGTTCATTGAAATGGAATAATGAATGAATACATGTATTTATCTATCTATAAATGGTTTTTGTATTGAATGGTCAAGTTATGTGTATGCACTTATCTTCTTGTGAACTTATGCTTCTGATTGATCATATATATGCCCCAACTTATCCCTTGAGGTGTCAAGGGAAATAAAATGGTAGGACGACCGAGATAGAAGGTATTGAGTCAATCTGGCTCTATCCGTCTGAAGAGGATATTTTCTTCAAATTCCTTGTTGTGCAACTGAGATGTCATGCCCAAGTCCCTAAAAAATTCACGATGAAGAGATTCATGTTTAACTCGCGAGAGTTTAGAAGGACCCATATGACCAACACCTAGGAACCCTAGGCTAATCCTAAGGGAGCTAAGTCCTTCTGGCTTCGAAGCTCTAGAAGTCCGGGACTTCAGAGTATTGTCGGCCCTAATAGTAAAAAACTGACCGAAGGTGACCAAGAATTATGGTTACCTGTAAGTTTGTTCGTCATTGGGAAGTTACCCTAGTGGTTAGATGAACCTGTCTTACCAACTAAACTGGGATCCAACTCCCCATCGCGAAGTAGTGCGAGCCACCGATTGAGAATGTTCAGGGGTTCCCTCAGCCATTGGATCTACACTAAGATGAATTCGGTGATTTCCTTATTTGGGAGAATGGAGTGGCAGTAAAGCCAAAACCTCCAAAGACCAGAGCCGCAAAGTGACCAGGACCATAGATTTAGGGATCCTTCGAATTCTTTTCTAGTCGTAGGATTTACGATGTGGTCAGGCCGACGTTGACCTCTGTGGGAGAACAAGGGTGCTATAATGTCAAAACCCCCGAAGGTCGGAGTTGAGAAGTAATGTGGACCATGGATCTAAGGATCCTTCAGGATCCCTCTCAACCGTCAATATATAGGGGACGCGTGGTGCTAGATACTTTAGTCCAGAGACTGGGCACTCTAGGGGATTTGAGGTGTGGTGTGTTTATAATATTTGAAGTCCAAAGTGACAAGAGTCGTCAAGTTAAGGACACTTCGGTACTTTTCCTAACCATAATATCTAGGTTGTGGTCAGCCCGGTGTTGACCAACTCTGGCAGAAAGGAGAATTTTACACCATGAAACCCCCGAACACCAAAGTTATGAAGCAGTGCAGACCATTGATCCAAGGTTTACGTGGATCTACCTTGGCCACGAGATTGAAGGGCATGAAAGATGATCATTCTAGAGTGACGTGGTGCAGTGACATCACCCAGGGTGACGTGGACCCAAGTTTGACATGCCACATGTCACTTGGATTCGTGTGTATCAAATACCCTATAGACCCATTGGAATGTGACACATGTCACCCCTGGTCCCTTCTATGTGTCAGCCCCTGGTACGAGCCCACCTAGCCGAAGTGGTTGGCGAAGTGATCGGAACTCCAGGAGTCCGGGACTTTGGACTCCAGAGGATTTGGGTTGTAGTATTGTAGAGAGACCAAAAGGCCTAAAGGTCGGAGCAACGTGGAAAGCTTACGAGACTTCAGGAGTTCAAGAATTCGAAAGGTATCGTGCACAGATAGTAAAGAGGTGTTTAGCGCCGAAGTGTCGAATTTCCTCTAAAATCGATATATTAGAAAGGGGTTGATCCCGTCACTGGTTAGTAGGAGGATTTGATTTAAGAGGAAAAAAAATGTATGATGCCCCGCCCCTTAAAAGAGCATTTAAGGGTTGGGTGTGTTACAAATTGGTATCAGAGTGTGGTTACAACACTTGGACCTCTTGGGATCATGGACGAGTCGAGTAAAAACCATATTTAAAGGAATTTTAAGGGTGACACCCTATCTTACCTATTTCCTAAAGAGTCTGGTTAAAATTTTACTGAATAAAGGAACGAAATTTTCTATTGTTATGTGTATTTAAGAAATATGAACTATGTGTTGTTCATGAACTAATAGACCGTTGGCTAACAATAAGTGTTGTTTAAGCACTCAAGCAGTCAGTAAATCACGGGAAAACTGCAAGTATAAAGGATGGTGATGCACCATGAAGTGGGGGATGGCTCCCACAATAGAGATGAAGAATCTGACGAAAGGAGGGTGGTGGAAAACCCTCCGGATCTGGCTGAAACTGTAAGAAGTCTCATGGTCGAATTACAGAGTTGCAAGCCCAAAAATGAGAGATTGATAAAGAATCAATAAAAACAAACAAAAATTAATGCAGTATTGTTGTAGAGCTTATCCTATATACAGAGGAAACTACAGCATGGACCCGCAACCAATCATGTGGACCGACAACATACAAAGAGAAGTAAAATTCCACATGAGATACGAAAATGTGGTCCCATAAGTGGCCACACTAGGAGGAGTACCTCAAGGAAGGTCCAACCTGGAGGCAGGAGACACTCATCAAAATATTCCTCCGAAGAGGAATATGGAAATTCTGAGGTATCTTCTACTAGCAAAACAAGCTCACATTCTCAAAGGAAAGGAAAGAAGTGAAACAATTCCAAAATTCATGATCCTGAAGAATTCAAGAAAGCCAAACCACCCTCTTTCGATGGAGAGATTAAGAAAGGGGAAGAGGTCGAAGATTGACTGCTTGGTTTAAAGAAGTAATTCAAATTCCATGACTACTCTGAAAACTTGAAGGCTTGAATAACCATCTTCAACCTGAATAGGAAGGCTTCCATTTGGCAGGAAGACCTTAGGAATGTGAAAGGAATCCATCAAAAGGACTTGTCATGGAAATAGTTTGAGGAACACTTAAAGAAGAAGTATGTGTCAGAGAAACAATTGATGGGAAGACTAAGAAGTTCTATGAACTAAGGTTGGGACAAATCACCATAGAGGAATATATCAATAAATTCCTTGAGCTGATAAGGTATGAACCCTACATAAAAGATGAAAAGGTAAAAGTGCAGCGATTTATTAGTGGGTTACCTCAGTCCTACCAGGACAGGATTGAGATTGATGAGTCAGAGACCTTAGAATATACTATCTGGAAGGCAAGGTATTGTTATGAATAGTTTGAAAGTCAGACAGAACCTCGCGAGGACTGGAAGAAGAAGAGTAGTTCGGAATTCAAGAAGAAGGCGTTTAAATTCTCAAGATTTAAGAACTATGGGAAGGGTTATAGGATGATCCTTCCTACTAGAAGTGTGTATCAACAGAATTTCCCCTCCCAGAGTGGAAATAAACCTTTTGGAGCAACCTGAGGATAGACTGATAACCCAAAGAGAGAACCCTTGAAATGTTGGGGTTGTGGAGAAGAACATTTTTTGAGGGATTTCCCACATAGACAATAAAACAGTAGGAGAGTCTACAACATCCAAGAAGCTACCACAGTCAATGATGTGGCTAGGAGCATGCCACGAATTTATGCATCCTTGGATAATAAACAAGCCAACCACCAAGATTCAGTGGTGGAGATGGAAGGTATGATCGCCAACCATCTAGTTTCTATTTTAATTGACCCTGGTTCTAATTTGAGTTATGTGGCCCCTCATACTATTGATAAGTGTAAATTGAAACCAGTTAGACATGTTAAACCATGGTTGGTACAACTAGCCACTGTAACCAAAAGAAAAGTAGCAAAGGTCATACAAGCTTGCCAATTCATTATGGATGAATCGCCCACCCAAGCGACCCTTAACATACTTACCCTAGGATATTATGACATGTTGATTGGTATGGACTGGTTAGCCACCTATAAAACCAAGTTGGACGGTTACCATAAAACTTTGGAATGTGAAAATGAAGAAGGGAGAAAAATAACCCTCAAAGGAATTCAAAAGCTTGTCTGAGTGAGACAAATATCAACCCTTCAAATGAAAAAGTATTGCAGAAAGGGATGTCCTCTATATGCAATACAAGTGTTGGAATCTGTTGAGGATGATTAACCAAACATATAGGACCACCCCATATTAAGAGAGTATAAAGATGTGTTTCCAGAAGAGGTACCAGGTCTACCTCCGAGAAGATACATTGACTTATTGACAAAACTTGCACCAGGAGTAGTGTCAGTGTCTAGAACGCCCTATAAGATGAGTGCACTAAAGCTAGTTGAGCTCAAGCTACAGCTAAAGGAAATGGTGAACAAAGGCTACGTCTGACCCAACATGTCTCCATGGGGAGCACCCTCTTTGTTTGTGAAAAATAAAGATGGCACACTCCGGCTGTGCATAGACTATGGACAACTCAATAAGACAACCATAAAGAACATGTATCCCTTACCAAGAATCGATGACTTGTTTGACCAATTAAGGGGTGCTTCCATTTTCTCAAAGATTGAATTAAGTTCTGGATACCATCAAGTCTGAATCAAGGATGAAGACATCCACAAAACAACCTTCAGGACAAGATATGGTCACTATGAATTTGTGGTGGTGCCATTTGGATTAACCAATTCCCTCACCACTTTTATGTGTTTGATGAATAATGTACTCAGCAAATTCCTAGACAGATTTGTATTGGTTTTCATTGATGATATCCTAATCTGCTTCAAGAATAGAGATGAGCATGAAGAACATATTAAACTAGTGCTTCAAGTACTAAGAGAGCATCAGCTCTACGCTAAGTTTAGTAGGTGTGACTTTTTCCAGAAGCAAGTCCATTACTTATGCCATGTTATTTCTGAAGAAGGAGTGGCAGTAGACCCTAACAATATTAGATCTATCATGGAATGGACTACCCTAAAGGATGTATCTGATATCAAATCCTTTATGGGATTAGCAGGATACTATAGAAGGTTCATAAAAGGATTTTACAAGATTGGTTGTCCAATCACTGCCCTTCAGAAAAAGGGGGTTAAATTCACTTGGACATCAGAATGTGAAGAAATATTTCAGGAACGAAAATACCTTCTAACCCATGCACCCATGATGAAGATTCTAGACCCTGATAATGACTTCCTTGTGTGTATAGATGCATGTAAGGAAGGACTTGGAGGAGTCCTTATGCAATAAGGGCATGTAATTTTCTATGAATCCAGAAAATTGAATGATCATGAAATCAATTATGTGACCCATGATCTAGAGTTGGCCGCCATAGTGCATGCTGTAAAAATTTGGAGGCATTACCTCTTGGGTAGGAGATTTGTACTTATGACATACCATTGTGGGTTGAGGCACCTGTTTGATCAACCAAAACTCAATGCTAGAAAATCTAGGTGGATGGATCTCCTTAGTGAGTTTGATTTCGAAATGAAACGCATCGAAGGAAAGGAAAATAGGGTGGTCGACGCCCTTAGCATAAGTGTGAAAACGATTCACCTGGAAGAAATGAGCCCCTGTAAAATGAATGTTAGGGAGAGAGTTAAGAATGCACAAGAAACAAATGCATTTTTCAAGACCGTGATGTCATACCTAAAGAAAAATCCTGCAGGTCTAAAGTATGAAGGTTATCAGATGCTTGATGAAGGCTTGCTCATCTATAGAATAAGATTGTATATTCCAAGTTGTGATGAATTGAAGAGGTTCATCATGGATGAACTACACAAGAGACCATATACTGGTCATTCAGGTTATTAGAAAATGATCACGGCCACCAGGAAACAATTCTATTGTCATGGATTGAAAAAGGACATAGTTGACTATCTAGCTAAGTGTCTAGAATTCCAACAAGTTAAGGCAGAACACCGACACCCAAGAGGGTTGTTACATCCTATACCAATTCCAAAATGGAAATGGGAAACCATCTTCATGGATTTCATCACCGGATTACCAAAATTGGCCAAGAATAATGATGTCATCATCGTAGTGGTGGACAAGTTGAGCAAGTCTGCTCACTTTGTTCCTATCAAGTCAACTTGCAAGGCAATAGATATTTCCAACATCTTCATGAAGGAGATATTTAGACTACATGACATGCCTAGGGAGATTATATTTGACAAATACATCGAATTTACTTCAAGATTTTGGAAATCCTTAATGGATGGTTTTGAGACTAAATTGTTGTTTAGCACAACCTATCACCCTCAAACTGATAGAAAGACAGAAAGAGTAAACCAAATATTAGAAGAAATGTTAAGGATGCATGTAATGCATCAACCTAATAAGTGGGAAGACTACCTGCCATTGGTATAATTTTCTTTCAACAATGGCTATCAAGAGTCATTGAAGATGAGCCCTTTTGAAGCCCTGTATGGTAGGCAATGCAAGATTCCAATCAGCTAGAGTAATCCAGTTCCTAGAATTTCAATCGGACCCGACATGCTAAAATAAATGGAAGAACAAGTGATTCAGATAAATAAAAATCTAAAAACTACTCAGGATAGACAGAAGAGTTACGCCGGCAGAAAGAGAACTCCCAGAGAGTTCAAGAGAGGAGACCATGTCTATCTCAGAGTTAGGCCCAGAAAGAGTTCCCTGAGAATGGGATCTTGTGCCAAGCTAGCACCTCGGTATTGTGGACCCTTTTAAATCTTATATAGAGTGGGACCTGTAGCCTATAGCCTATCACTCCCTCCCACAATGAAGGCACATGATGTTTTCCATGTTTCATTATTGAAGAAATATGTACATGATTCTAATCATATAATTGATTGGTTTGTGATTCAGGTGGAGTCGGAGGGAGAGTTCCTGCCAGAACCTCAATGTATACTAGATGGGAAGGAAACCTCACTCAGGAACCAAACCATTGCACAAGTCAAGGTGTAGTGGAAACACTTTGGCCCATATGAGGCTACGTTGGAAATGGAGGATGCCATGAAATAGGCATATCCATTTTTGTTTACTTCTGTATATAAAGAGAACATTGACAAATAGAACATTGAGGATGATGTTCCTTTAAGGGGGAGGGAATTGTAACACCCATGTTTCCCCCAATTTTTAAATATAACTATATTGGCCAAGAGACTATGGCAAACTCTATATGTGTGAATGTTTGATTTGATGAACCTTTGTATAAAAGGTCAATGAAGGTAATTTATGTTATTAATAGAAAATGGATAACTGTTTCATAACTACTAAAAGGGGGGTTTTCCAAGAGAGACCATGGATTCTATGAAAGATATGGTGAGGGGAACAAGGAATGGTTGAGATGACCCCCACCAAACAAATACCTTGCTGGATTTAATTGCTTAGGATCAGAACAGTCCTCTGACCTAGGAATGAATTACAATCAGGATGGTAGGTGGGAAGACCTCCTCAAGAGTTAATGAGGGAATGGGGCAAAGAGCCCATCGGTAAGGCTTTCAAACCCGACCACGGACTAGGAATTAGGGACACACACAATCTTGCTGAGGAAGGCAAGAAAGGAAGGCATGGTGGGAAGAAGAAGACCTATGAAGAGAAGCATAGAAGAAAGACTAAGCTCAAGTTCGAGGAGAACTAAGAATGAGCATGTTTTGATCACAGGGAGTGGCTAGAGGGGTTATGATACAAGATGATAAATAAGGCTGGTGAGTGACTAAGGCAGTACTCAGGAAGACCTCCTTGCTTGATATAGAGAAAACTAGTTTCCAAGATCTCGTGGGAGGAGCAGAGTAACCTCCATCCCTAACTATCGCTGAGACGGAAGAAATGATTCTATCTCAGAGGATCATGGTCTATCTCGGGGGTGGATAGTGGTAAATCCGTTAGGAGTGACTGAGCCTATGATTGGGTGGAAACAGGCACCCCTTTCAGCAGTCGCATCACGTCTTCTAGTTCTGATAAGTGTTTTCATACTTTGTGCATCAAAATAGAATAATGGATGAATGCATGTATTTATCTATTTATAAATGGTTTCTGTATTGAAAGGTCAAGTTATGTGTATGCACTTATCTTCTTATGAACTTATGGTTCTGATTGATCATCTATATGCCCCAGCTTAGCCCTCGAGGTGTCAAGGGATGTAAACTGATAGGATGGCTGAGATAGAAGGTATTGAGTCAATCTGGCCCTGTCCGTCTGAAGAGGATAGTTTCTTCAGATTCTTTGTTGTGTGACAGAGATGTCATGCCCAAGTCCCTAACAACTTCACGATGAAGAGATTCACATTTGACTCGTGAGAGTTTAGAAGGACCCATATGACCAACACCTAGGAACCCTAGGCTAAGACTAAGGGAGCTAAGTCCTTATGGCTTCAGAGCTCTGAAAGTCTGGGACTTTGGAGTATTGTCGGCCCTAATAGTCACAAACTGACCAAAGGTGACTGATATTTATGGTTAGTTGTAAGGTCGACCGATGTTGGGCAGTTACCCTAGTGGTTAGATGAACCCGTCTTACCGACTAAATCGAGATCCAACTCCCCATCGCGAAGTGGCATGAGCCACAGATCGAGAATGTTTGGGGGTTCCCTTAGACATTGAATCTACACCAAGATGACTTCAGCGAAGTCCTTCTTCGGGAAAATGGAGTGGCAGTAAGTCCAAAACCCTTGAAATCCAAAGTCGCGAAGTGACAAGGACCATAGATCTAGGGATCCTTCAGATTCTTTCCTAGTCCTCGGATTTACGATGTAGTGATCCAGGAGTTGACCGCTTCGGGAGGACAAGTGTGTTGTAATGTAAAAACCACTGAAGGATGGAGTCACAAAGTAATGTGGATCGTGGATCTAAGGATCCTTCAGGATCCCTCTAAGTTGTTGATATACAGGGGACGTGTGGCACTAGATCCTTTAGTCCAGATACTGGGCACTCCGGGAGATTTGAAGTGTGGTGTGTCGATAAGCTCTGAAGCCCAAATTGATGAGAGTCGTCGATTCGAGGATGCTTCGAGACTTTTCCTTACCATTAGATCTAGGTTGTGGTAAGCCCGGTGCTGACCAACTCTGGGAGAAAGGAGAATTTTACACCATAAAACCCCCGAACACCGAAGTTATGAAGCAACAGAGACTGTTGATCCAAGGGTTGCATGGACCTACCTTGGCTGCAAGATCGAAGGGCATGAAAGACAATTAGTTCGGAGTGACATGGCGCAGTGACGTCACCTAGGGTGACATGGACCCAAGTTTGGCATGCCACGTGCCACTCGGATTTGTGTGTATCACATACCTTATAGACCCATTGGAATTTGACACATTTCACCCCTAGCCCCTTCTACATGCCAACCCCTGGTACGAGCTCGCCTAGCTGAAGTGGTTGGTGAAGTGACCAGAACTCCGAAGGATTTGGGGTGTAGTATTGTAGAGAGACCAAAAGGCTTGAAGGACGGAGCCACGTGGAAATCTTACGAGACTTCAGGACTCTGGGAGCTCTCGTGCATAGATAGTAATGATTCGTTCAACACCAAAGCGTCGAATTTCCTCTACATCTGATATATTAGAAAGGGGTTGAGCCCGTCGCTGGTTAGTAGGAGGATTTGATTTAAGAGGAAAACAAAATTATGATTCCCCACCCCTTAAAAGAGCATTTAGGGGTCGGGTGTGTTACAGATATGGAAAGGAACATAGTAATATAGTAAAAATCATATTCTATTAATGATTTTCTAGAATACAAAAGATTATAAAATGGAAAGCACACAAGCTTTCTAGAATGGTGGTAGCTCATCTCTAAAGAGAGAGGTGACAACCTATGATCATTTGAAAGAAGTTGATTACAATGAGGCTCCAAAGGAATTTTTTTAAGACAAAACATAAATGAGAAAACCATAAACATCCAAAAACATAACCCAGGAAGATGAAATGCCAAAAGGTTTATGCGCCCCAATGGGGGTAGTTGATACGTCAACTTCCCGAGGGTGCAACTTTTGCATACGATCTTTGTTTGGGATGCTCAGTACCCCGTCAAAAAGATATAGATGATAATTAAATATTTAGAATGAACAAAAACATCCAAATAGGGATCTATTGGGCACTACCAAGTCAAACAAACGTTGTTTAGGGCCTCAAAACAACCCCAAAATTTTGGGACCCAAAAAACTGTAGAAAAACTGCCAAGATGGAAACTGTAATTTGACCCAGTGGAATAGGTGGGAAGCCACCGATGTCCACCTAGATCAGTCCTACCCCCATATTAATAAATGATCTCCATTGTGTCAATTTCCTCCATCATATGGGGAAACTTCTATTGAATCTGACTCCTAGTGAGCCATTTGCCCTGATGAAGAAACTTCCCTGCTTTGACAACTCGATAAAGTTGGATGTTATACTAGCGGGTGCCCTTCGTATTGGTGTCCATGATCCAATAAAATATCACCTATTCAATATAGTTAGGATTGATTTCTATAGGGGGCAAGTGTTTGTTCACATCTGAAGTGTCTAAGAGAGGTGGAAAATATGGTCAAAGCAGTTCCACAATAAATACCAGGTGCAAGCCAAGGAAAGGAAGAATAATTAATTTAAAATAATTCTCACCCACAAACTTGGTGAAGGTGTAAGGATCATATCGAAGTGGGTGTAGCTTCCGATGGGGTCCTATGAGGCACTCTTTCTGCAAATGAAACCATAACTTATCTCCCACCTGAAACCTGTGTGGTACCCGATGTTGATCGTGGCGATGTTTGTACTTGGCATTGGATTTCTAAAAATCATCATGAACTTGTTGTTCAATGCTTTGGATTCACTCAAAAAAAATGGTTTCTCGATTGGCCTAGGTATGAGCATGGGAGGACTCTTCATATGCAACTACCATGGGAAGAGCTACAGCAATGGGCGTCAATGGTTGGAATCCCAAGCACACCTGAAAAGGGATTTGGCCAATAGAGTTGTGGAGGGATCTATTGTATCTATGTTTAAAATAAGGAAGGATTTCATCCCATGTGCATATATGTTTGGAATTGTACATCCTCAAGATATGGAAAACCATCTTGTTGACTACCTCTATTTTTCCATCAGTCTGTGAGTCGAAGGCAGTCGATTTGGTCAACTTGGTGTCCATCATCGACCATAGGATGAACCAAAAAGTGCTCAGGAACCTACTATATTGATCAAAGATAATGGTTCATAGGAGCCAAAAATGAACCCAAACATGTTCAAAGAAGGTCTTAGAAGTGGCCTCGATTGTGATGCTCTTCTTGTAGGGTGCCAAAACTTCCATCTTTTGAGTCGATCAATGACCACGAAGATATAATCATTCCCGTGATTGGTTGAAGGAACACCATACATGTAATCCATGGAGATGGACTCCCAAGGCCTATTTGGAGTAGGAAGAGGGGTGTATAACCCATATTTCTTGATGGTGGGCTTGGAAATGGCGCAAGCAATGCAGGATCTGATATACTTGTAGAAATTTTGTCGAAGATTTGGCCAATAAAAATGCTTTTGTAGTATTTCCATTTTTTTGTCTACAAAAATGTCCTGCTTCTCGGCTATAATGAGCTTCACAGATCATCTTTGCACACTCACTTGAAGGAACACAGAGATGGCTCAAATGGAATAGCAATCCATCCTGGAGATGAAAGTTTGGAACTGGTTTTCTTGTACTCAATGTCTGAGAGGTAGTAGCAAAGTCAAACTCATTATTGTATAATTGTGGCCACCCAGACGTCTCATTCCCACATGAGTTAATAACTTTGGTTAGAGCCGCAACTAGGGGTCGACTGAGGAAATATGCAACATGGATGGTGCTACCCTTGTTGTACTTGATGTTCAAGTGGAATTGTTGCATGTACATGGACCACTTCTAATGGAGATCATTTTGTAACTTTCCTTGTGTATGCATGAATTGTAGAGGCCTATGATTAGTGTGGATGATAGTTTTCTTCCCCAGAATGTAATGCTTCTACTGTTGACATGCCTACGCAATGGATTGCATCTCTTTGTCGTAGGTGGTGTATCTATGAACAACATCAGATATTGTTTCACTATGATAGGCTATTGGATTCCCATGTTGAGTGAAGACTGCACTGATAACATAATATGAAGCATATGTCTCAATCTCAAATGGTTGTTCCAAGTTTGACAAAATAAGGACTGGTGTTGAGAATAGGAAAAATTTCAAATCCTCGAATGCTTTCTATCAGGATGCAACCCACACAAAATTTTCCTTTGCTCCAACCTTGTTCACCCGACTTATGGCCCAAGCGATATGAAAAAACCCCCACATAAACTAGTGATAGAAGTTGGCGAGGCCCAAGAAGATCGGTCATTATCTTTGGGGCCAACGAGTCGCGTATTACTTAGATCTTAGTTGGATCCACATGCAGACCCTGCTCATCCACAATGTATCCCAAATATTAGATTTTATGCATGCCAAAGGAACAATTTTCCAAATTTACATATAACTTGTGTTGTCACAGGATTCCCAAGACCTGTTGAATATGATTCAAATGTTCCTCCCAAGTTTTGTTGAAGATGAGGATGTCATTTAGATATAATACCACAAAAGATCTTGTGAATGGCTGCAATATGTCATCCATCATTCGCATGAATGTGGTCAGGGCATTAGTCATTCCAAAAGGCATGACCAACCACTCAAAGAGACCTTCTTTAGACTTGAAGGTTGTCTTCCATACATCATTTTTCTCATTCGACACTTGGTGGTAGCCTGAATTCAGATCAATCTTACTGAAAAATTTGGCTCCCTTGAGTTGATTGAGAATACCATCAATCTAGGGGATTGGGTATTCGTTCTTGACTGTGATCTTGTTCATGGATTTGTAATAAATACAAATTCACCATTTCCCATCCTTCTTTTGTACCAGAATAATTGGGCTCCCACAAGGTGAGGATCTTGGTCTGATGTGGCCCTTCATAATTAGCTATTGGATTTGGTGTTTGATTTCTTCATTATCCATAATAGAACACCTGTACACAGGTCCATTAATCAGAGGAGCATTGGGTGTCAAATCAATTGAGTGATTTACCTGACAGTGCATAGGCACCTCAGTAGGTGAGGCAAATATGTATTTGTTCTCTTCTACTATGTTATCCACCTGTTTTTTTGTGTAGAGAGACCTCATGTAGAGGTTTGGTGGTTGCAGTGACCTTCCATTCACCTTCTGACCAAACCATAAAGAGGACTAATCTCCTAGTCTGAGAGACCACCTTTATACACTGCTTTGTGGAAATCAAAGAGACTGCAGTAGTTGGGACTGTCTCCGATACCCTGTAGAGTTGATCTCCCAAAGTAATAATGACACTATATGGCCTAGATTCATAAACAACATGACACTTCCACATATATGGTTTTCCTAAAAAAACATCACAAACTTCAAAAGGGGAAATATCACACAATACCTTGTCTTTAAATGGTTTGATTCCATAGTGCAAGAGACATTGTTGGTTGATGTAGATGTTCCATCCCTAGTTAATCCAACTGATGATGTATCGCTGAGTATGTGGAATTTTTTTCAAGTTCAACCTCTTGATGACCTATGATGAGATTAGGTTCTTCGGGATACCGCTGTCAACAATGAAATGGAGTGGGGTCCCCTTCACCCACATTTGTGAGTGGAAGATGTTCTCCCCTTCTTTAGGATCCTCTGGTTCCTATTGTTGGAATTTTGTGGTAGAGTTGGTGACACTGGGTTTTGCGTCCATTATCAATTTTCCCTTTTTCAGTTCTGAATCAAAGTCTATGTCATCATCCGACCCTGAGGCTTTTGTCTCATTCAACAATGACTGTCTGGAGTGAAATTCATTAGTATTGTTCCAAGGTATTTTGTGGAACTCGCACCACTTTTCAGTGTCCTTCGACTTCCCATTACCCTTCTTTGTTGGTGGCTTGGACTGGTTGTCCTAGGACTAGACATCCTTGCTCTGTCCCTTTCCCTAGGATTTAGGCCCACCCTTACCATACTTCAGATGTTGCAGATTTGCAAACCCGAACTCTCGCTTGTTCTTTTGATTAATTTTTTGCTTGATTTTGACAACATATTGATAAGAAACTCCCAATGATGAGGAGTCTAGAAATTTCATTTAAGTTTGGATGTACCTATGTAGAGCCCCACGATATTTTAGAACTAGATGTTGCTCGAAGTCATTGATACCCAAATTGGTGCAGAAGGTATGGAAGGTATTTGTGAACTCCAACATTGTTTGGCCCCTCTCTTGGTGCAGTGTGGTCCATCTCGTGTATTGGTTTTCATAGTTTCCAACATGATAATATTGTTCCTTGAGGGCATCAAAAAAATCTTCCCAAGTGGGTCCTCACACAAAAATTGCAGACTCATCCTCGACATGTTTGTCAACTAAGAGATCAATTGGATGGTTGAGTAATTATTCAATTGCTCATATAGTTAGAATGGAATAGTTAATTGGTGCATAGAACAAGGCAGAAATTGATGAGTTTGTTATGTTCCCTCTCCAATCTATGTGGACCTCATCTTCCTCACTTCAAGGGAGTTGTTTACATCTTAGTTCTATATAAGATGGCCCTATGGGTCAATCTAAAAATAAAATGTGATGTGATTAATATGTGATATCTATGATGAGCTATCCTCAATTGTGCTTAAGTGTTGCAACACCATAGACCTTACACCCATACAAGAGGGTAGGTATGATCAATGAGTGAAAGAATCGTATCTTTGATCAAATACCTAGGAATTGATGTTGAAAACATTACTTTTTAAGGGTGGTAATCATTTCATATCCCTTGCTCTGTCTATCCTCTACTACTAGAGTCAAGTTAAAGTGTGGTGTAGAGAAGAAGACCCCCAAATATACATATGATGAGACTATGTCAACACTCTCACCTCTATAAGTAATATCACCTTGTTTGCCTCCATTTAAGGGTTGTTAAAAACCATAAGTCTTATTTTCTCTATATTATCTTGATGTTGATGAGTGACACAAAAGGAAGCTAATATTTTGAAGATACTACTTCAACATTCTCATGTCTTTCAATAAGAATCACCTTGCTCGCCTCCCTTTTTGGAATGTTAAAAGCCATGCCTTTTGTTTTCTCTAGATTAACCTAATGTTGATTAGGGTCACAAAAGGATGCTAAGATGTCAAGTTGTATCCAGTGTCCCTCACTAAGTGGGACATGAGGATAAGGTCATTTACAAGTAGGATTGTAATCGATACTTTGAAGAGTAAGAAACCATTTGTGGCACCTAATGAATTGGATATGATTCCCTCTAACTTGTCAATGTAGATTCCAAAAAGTGTAGGATAAAGTGGCAACCTTTTTCAAATCCTATAGTACTTTCAAACTCCTTTGTCTCACTAGCCCTCATTTGTACCTTGCCAACAATGGTCTCATAAAGCATCATCACAAGCGAGACCACCAAGGGTGGAAGACCCAAGACTTTAACCTTGTGAACTAACAATTGTCAAAGGACTATGCCAAATTCCTTGTAGAAGTCCAAAAAGAAACAAAATACTTTGTGTTTTTTCCTTATCCTCCTCAATTATGGAAGCCAAGTAAAGATATGATCATTGATATGATGGCTCGTCTAAAATCCTACTCTTCCTTTTCCCTCAACATCTGTGTCTCTACCCATCTAGATATGTGAATGTCTAACATTGTGCAAAAGATCTTATCTAAGGTATGGCCAACCATGATAGTGCAGTAGTTAATACACAATTTTGGTTTCCATTTTTTTAGATGGGATGGATGATATGGGTCACCATGTAGAACAAATCAATGATATGAAATCATAAGACTTTAGGAATATATTCCAAGGTTTGGTTGGATTGAATATTTAGGATGGCACATGGGATTAGACAGTAAGAAACAAAATAACATTGGACAAGCCCTTGAGTTCATTCAAATGCTTGGTTCGATTGGAGCATTACTCCAGATATATCAAGCATCGAGAGGAAACAAATCTATTGATGTGCAAACCTCTTTTAGAGTGAAAAAATTAAAGAAATGTTTGCACTCGAGAAATTTAATCTCTCTCGACCCTTAATAAATCTGAGATTAAAATAAATATAAAATAATTATTAAATTTATTTATAATATGTAAAAATATTGAAAATTACTTAAAATATTTAAAAATTAAATAATAATATGTTTAACTAAAATATCCCTTTAATACAATTCAATGATGATTACAATTCAATGATGATTGAAATGGAAGTGGCCAAATTACATACTCAGAATTACTCAAATATAAAATAGTGAGATATATGTAACCAAAAAAATATTGTTATGAGGTTTCTTTATAATATTTGAAAGTGCGGTATTTAAAGATATAGCACATTAATGGGGCCAATATCCTTCAAAAGGAAATCAACAAATGACAAAGTTGATGATACCAAAAGCACGTGGTTTCAGGCTTATTATGTTTCTTTATTTGATCTTTATAATGGTTCTCTAAATACTTCTTACAATCTCCACTGTCACAGACCTTGATGCGTGAACCCTATCCCAACGATTCTTACAATTGATAAGAAACAACATAAATAAAATCACTAAACATGCCAAAATATCACACAAACCCTTTATTCTATAATGTTTGAGCTCCCACAACTCTCTCTGCCTCGAATTAAGCATGAAAACTTGCCAACTTTTCCCAAAAAAAACAATCACTTCGCAAAACCCAGCATTGCCTCGATCCATGACGACATTCTATTCCATCTAGGGATCAAAATTGAGGTCTTCATTGCCCTTCAAGAGCCATCTAACTTTGAAGGGATTAAAATTATTTCCCATACAAATGAAAATTAAAATAAAAAAAATTACTTATCAAATTTGAAATGAAAATTGTTTCATATTTTTTAAATTAAAGTGCAATGATTTTTTTTTTAATATATTCTACTTTTCATTGTTTTTATGGGTTGGAAAATTTCCCTAATATGTTCTACTTTTTATTCTTTTATTGTTTTTATAATTGTTTTTTTTATTAGTCATTTTCCCTTATATCTTAGCAATACAAAGACATTGCTTAATATATTTTACTTTTTATTTTTTTATTTATTTTAGAAGTTTTTTTCTTTTATTAATCATTTTCCCCTATATCTTAGGAATAAAATAAAATTTCTTTAATATGTTCAACTTTCTATTCTTTTATTGTTTTTATAAATTTTTTTCTTTTACTAGTCTTTTTCCCTATATCTTAGCCATAAAAAAAAAATGTTCACATTTTTTCCTATGCCAAGTGAGTTTAAAGAAAGAATTGTTATGTTTTTTATACAATACAATCATATTTTTATGGAGCTCATGCATGCATGTATATTCTAGATTTATGAACAAAACTTCTTGCTATGCTCCACTTACTCATACTTATTGGTATCTTCTTGCCATCTTGTGCAAGTACTTATTATTATTATTATTTTATATTCAAATAATTCAGAATATGTAATTTGGTCACTTCTATTTCAATCAAATATTATTTTGTATTAAAGTGAAATTGTACTTAAACATATTATTATTTAACTTTTAAATATTTTAAGTTTTCATCAATATTTTTACATATTATAAAGAAATTTAATAACCAGTCTAGATCCATTTTAATCCTAGTTCTATCAAAAGTCAAGGGATCAAATCTTTCTAGGTGAAAATATTTCCTCAAGTTTTGAACTTTAAAGAAATTTGCATTTCAAGAGATTTAATCTCTCTCGATAAGATTAAAATGGATCTAAACTAGTTATAGGAGAAGATCTACAACTTCTTAATAGAGCATTTCTATTAAATTTTCATAATATTATAATTTTCTAACTTACAAATTTTATAATTGTAGGATTAATATAAAGAGAGAAATAAATAAATAAAATTATTATTATATGAATACTTTTGTTATTCAACAAACTTATAACTAAGATATCTTATAATTTATAAATTTTCTCCCTATTAAATTAATAAAAAGTTTTGTTGTTAAAGAATAAAACTATGATGAAGTGATTAACGATTGTTATCATTCTTTTAAATTGGTCAATGATATGTTGATTATACTTATATTCATAATTTCAAAGAAACTTTAATCCTTCCAAAGATCACCCTAACACCAAATTTATCATTTCCAAGGTCCAAAACTCATTTTAAAAGCTTCATTAAATATATGGGCACTAGTTATATGGGAATTAGTTTCTTTCACAAAACTAGAGGTCGGTATCATTGGGTGAACATAATGCCCTAAGTTCAATGTCCAACCATGAAAGTATGAAAAAATATAATAAAATGTTAAAATAATTGGTTTTCTTCACAAAACTAGAGGTCAGGATCATTGGGCGACGATAATGCCCTAAGTTCAATGTCTAACCATGAAAGTATGAAAAATATAATAAAAATTCAAAAAAAATGGATTGAAAGTGGGATAAATATAATCAAGACACTTATGTTGATTTTCTCTAGACTTTACCAAGATTTGACTTCTCCCCCTAAACCTATTTTCTCTCATATAAATAAGGCGTGAACATTGGATCTTCCTTCTTATTATGTCCCTGCTATAGCAGAGACATAATGTTTTGGGTGATTTGCATTATATCCTTGCATGGTTTCTTGAGGCACTAAAACATGGTTTAAGATGTAGTTTTATTGCGTGAGATTCGCATCGGGTATGGGAGTAGGGGGGTGGCGGTGGGATGTCGTCATCCTATTAATGATGTGCATTAATTGCCCTGCAACACTTTCTCTACACTTGATACCCTGCAACACCTGTGAAACCAGTTGTCCCTTGTTTTGTGGAGAATTCCATGCAACTTCATCAAGGTTGTGGGTAATATGCCTTGTGTTCATCACGAACCCGTCATCTTGGAGGCCATTAGAAGGTTTGTCGATAAACAGTTCATGGAGGATTGTACTAGCATTTTTGTCTATGATAACGATACTAGGGTGATTTCCTGTGTGTTGGGCAGGATTTGTGTAGGGCGTTTGTTCAATGCAAACAACAAATATGACCGCGTTGGCTGGATGGAAAAAAGATGCGCTTCTTTCCTTGATGGGGATTTCAAAGGCGGAGGTGGCAATATTCTTGTGACTAAACCTGTTGAGAATGGAGATGCCTCCAAGCCTGCTGAAGGTGAGGCCCTTACAACTTAATTTCTAATTACTCCGTAGTAGTTCCCCCTCGATGCTTCTTACCAAATGTTTAAAAACAAAATTCTTTAAATTCAACATAAACATTAAATTCAGTAGAAACAGGCCTTCAATCAAGCGGTGAGGCCTCCATGTCTCTTTGAATGCTTGTTCAATGTGTATTACCATAAATAATTTTCTTATGCTGCCATGAGAGCTAAGCTTATTATAAGTATTGCGCTTGGATTAGTTCTTAGAGATCAATCAAAAAAGAATGTCTCTCACCCATGTTTTTGGTTGTAGGAATTCATTTGTAATTCTAGAGGACTGAAATTATTTACCTGTAGATGGCTGCCTCTGTTGGTAGTTCCAAAGGGTTTGGTTTTTCTATTCCACGGTAAGGAGAAGCGACATATTTTTTTTTTCCTTTCTATTGGGATTGTTTTTCCTTTATTTCTGTTGAAATATGAGGTATTTGCCATGATAACCAAACAAAATTGTAGGGTATGGAGTGGAATGCAGTGTTTTCATGAGAGGTACTAAATTATTTTGGGGTTTTCTAGAGCTTCTAGATATGGCGAAATTTGATCGTTTTTTACCAGATAAAGATGAACAATTTAGTGATTGTATTTGATATTTGTGTATGCCAGAATGTGGAATAAGGCTTTCCCATGCTGGATATGCTGTGTTCAGGATCGATTACGAGGGCCATGGGAAATCAAAAGGCCTAAGATGCTATATTAAGAGATTCATAAATATTGTCAATGATTGTAGCAATTTCTTCAAGAGTATATGTGGTGAGTGATTAATTTTAAGTATGAAATTTAGGTTGTTAGATGTAAGTATTTTTTCAAAATAATATATATTAAGTTAATTATTCAAATTAGTAATTTTTATTCAATATAGTTTATCCATGCGTTAAACTAAATAGATAGTCATATCTCAACAAAAATAATATTTATGCTTACAGTTCGTAAAGACTATAAAGAAATACCCAGATTTCTCTATGGAGAATCCATGGGCGATGTCATTGCATTTACATAAGAAAAACAAACCTCGTGATCTCATGCATTACAAATTAAGAATTTTCCAACTAAAATGTTTAAATTATAGTTAATTTAAGAATCAACCTAATAAATAAACCAATAAGAAACAAAATAAAAAAATGGACTTTACCGATCCACATATCCCTCTCTACCTCTATTACAATTAATGTGTATGATCCCAAAAAAAAGTAAAATAAATATTCAATGAGAAATCACAGATCACATACCTTTTTCTCAATGCACCCAAATGATCTCCTAAAAGGAAAGTTCAACACCAAATATGGTGCATATAATAGATGTAAAAATGGAGTTGTTCTCGTAGCTCCCATGTGCAAGGTATGATAATAACATTAAGTTTGTATTTTCCAGATCAAAAATTTCCATGTACCAATATTTTGTTGCTGACTGTAATGCTTTTAATACCAAGTGTGAAATTTAACAAATATTAGAGAAGATAAAGCCTCATCCTATGGTAATCAAGTTTCTAACAAAATTAGCAATCTTTGTCCCCACATGGAAGATAGTCCCCACTAAGGACATCATAGATTCGGCCTTCCAGGATCCCATCAAGAGAGAACAAGTATTTCACTGAGAGATGATATGACCTAAATTACTACTGCCTGAAATGAAAGAATTTTATAAAGTGGAATTCGAAGGATTTAGGGATGAACAAAGACTCTTGTTTTTCCTGTCGCTGAACTTTAATTCCAATTAATGTACCTGCTAAGGCTTTGCAGATTCAATTCAAGTTCATCATAGATTTCATTTTTCTCTAATTTATCAATATTAACCAGTTAATAATCAGTCAACATTGGCCCATGTTGCAGATTCAATCCAATGAGCTTATTTATCAAGACAATTCCCAATTAAGAACAACTCTGGAAATGCTTAAACTGAGCATGGACTTGGAGGATCGGCTTCAGGAGGTATAATAATATGAAGCAAAGTACTTATTGACAAGTGGCGATGATTAAACTGACTGATTAAGCGATGAATACATGTGACAGTGTCGTTCTTGGTGTTGCATGGAGAGGAGGACAGCGTGACAGATCCTTCAGTGAGCGAGGCGCTCTACAATGGGGCAACTAGTTTTGAAAAGACCATCAAACTCCACTTGGGCTACGCTTTTGGCCGTCCATCATAGCTACATCTTTGGTTGTCATTAAGTACTAGGTGCTTAATTATCCAACGAGGTGCTTTGAAGAAGCAATCAATCTCTATCTATTCAGAGACCTAAGTAGTCCCCAAGCTAGATAGCACGGACTACTATGGTTTTGTTCTACCTTTTGTGTTTCATGGGATAGACCTAAGTAGTCCCCAAGATAGATAGCACGGACTACCATGGTTCTGTTCTATCGTTTGTGTTTCATGGAATGAGGTATAACATTATATTGGCTACTAGTATCTGGAAGGGACATTGCCATATGTGGCTTGTTTATGATTATGTTGATGAATTATCTCATTGTGGAGTTAGGATTTATAAGAGTATATGATTTGCTCTCTTCTACGTTAGGAAAGTTGTCGTAGTTGAGGGTTGGAGGCAAAGTAAGTCTTGATAGAGAAGCTCTTCGTTGGATTTAGAAAGAATTTGGGAACATATGGTAGGTATACTAGCACAACCACTAACTCGCGGTTGAGAACGCCGAAAGGTAGCAGCTGAGAACACGTGTTCTCAATATACTGAGAACACGTGCTCCCAATATAAAACGTTTGTGGTAATTCGTTTGTGGTAATATGAAATGTTTGGCTGCATTAGGTTGATAAATGGAATGTGGCAATTACATATCCTTACAATAATTTTTTAATGTGATTAGGTAAATGTTAAAAAGTAAACATGTTAACGGATGCTTTGATAAATGCAAGAAAGTTATGAACAATAAATCTGAACCATTGATTTTGGAGGACAACTAAGAATATGCCAGCATCTTCAATGCATAGCCATCAGATAAGGTTAAATAAGGTTAAAAGATCATTAATTGTGCCCATTGTCAATAGGTGTACGCCTTTCGGCGTAATAATGTACATTTTTTTTTTCAATAATATTGAAGATCTCTCTTCTTCCCCTCCATGTATATATAATATGTTATGAATTTGAATCTTAACCATTGATAAAATTATTGTGAATTGGTTTAAATTCATAAATTGTATTTATGTTAATTTTTTTTAATAAATTAGTTTTATTATTGTGTTAAGGAACATCATTTACATTTAAGTATGAGGGAGATATGTAATTCCTTTTGTGCTTAACATGGAATTAAGACGTGATATTTTAAAAAGATATTAATAACAAAAAGATATTTCAATGTTGACCATAAATAAAATATTTCAATGGTAAAATATTTTTATATCAACTTTCTATATGTGTGCATATAAAGTAATTGAGGGGATGTATAATTCATTTAGTGTTTGATATGGAGTTGACACGTGACATTTAAAAAAATATTTCAATATAGTACATAAATAAAATATTTCAATGTCTATCTTAAATAAAGTATTTCAATATCAACTTTATATAGAAAGAGAGCTTAAAGTAAAAAAAAACTTATTGTTAAAACATTTGAATTCCTTTTGTACACAACTATATGTCAAGAATACAATTATCCATCCAAAAAACAGAAATTAGAAGTGGAAAAATTGAGAGAATTGTTTGATATAAACATCTAAGGAAAATTGAGCATTGTTTCTTACAAATCCATCAAATGAAAGGAAAAGCATGATCAAAATAGTGAAGAGAACTGCGTGAATTGATGAGGAAAGCTACGAACATAGTTTTCAAGTAAAATTTTCTCATGGATTCATCGTCCCAACTACCTTGCTTATCCATTTCGACTCACCACCGATTGACTTCTCCAAATTGTTTGTGGCCATGTTGTCAACAATGACGCCAAATTATAGAAGTCACTTCCAATTTCTATAAATCGTTGTTTCAACTACCACAACCAATGAAGTAAAAAATGTGTATAACTTTCTCGAATGGAGACGCCTTGAAAATTCTTGTTTTCCCAGACGTTTTTATATTAAATCGAATTCTATATTTTTGTTTTTGAATTCTCTGGATGTTCAGAATCAAGCTATAAATATGTAAATTTGTAAATCATTTTTCCATTAAAAAAAGGCCACGTGTAATTGTGTAATGATCAATTGCAATTAAATGTAATTATATTTTCTCTATTTCCTTTGTTTTTTCTTCCCCTTTTTTCTCTATGCATGCACTCCAATCTATATTATGTATTGTATTGTTAGTTAAGTATTTTTCAAGATCTATATGTGGTGCTTTCGAGATCTATATGTGGTGAGTGTTGTAGGTCATATGTGGAGTAAGTGATCTCTGGTTTGCTGGGAAATTTCTAAAGGAATAAAGGAGAAATCGCTCAATAATTGTGACATGTATGTGTTGAGCGATCTCCCAATTTTACCCTAACAAGTGGTATCAGATATATAAGGTGAGAATAAGTCACTGGAATGCCTAGAAGGAGAAATTGTCCATTAGTGCAAAATGAGAAATTTTTTGCCACAAGAAGATTTTCATTCCAACGTTAGTTGCTTCAAATTGTTAAAGGTTTAATTGATCAGTGTCAGGCGATTGTCCAAGATGAGTCCCATTAAGCATGGAGACAAAAATGCTCATTGACATGGATATGTTGAACGAGGCTAATTTTTCCCTATGGAAGTCACAAACTGAGGATATATTGATTTTGAGGGATCAATATTTTGCAATTGAGGGAATAACAAAGAAACCCTCATCTATGACAGATGATGATTGGCTCAAGATAGATAGAAAGGCCATAGCCACAATTCTTCAGTGTCTAGAAAAAAATTTCTACTTCAATGTGGTCAAAGAGAAGACAACGGAAGATATATGGCACAATTTGCATTATCTATCTGAGACAAACACGCCATCGAATAAGGTATTCTTGATGAAGAAATTATACAATATCAAGATGAAGGAGGATGATTTAGTAGCAGAGCACTTAAATGAGTTCAATAATTTTGGATGATGAGATTATACCATCTTACTGATGTGCTCTATGCCAGACAACTGGGAGAATCTAAATGTAGTTATGAGAACTTCGGCACTTGCAAGAACTCTAAAGTTCGATGATGTTAGCAACAACTTAATGAATGAGGAGCTGCAATGTAAATAATTTATAGAAAACTAGGGAGGAGAAGCTCTAACTCTAGTTGATCGAGGCCATCAAGGGAGTTCAAGGTCAAGATGCAGGCTCATTCATTATCACTATGGAAAACTAGGGTAGATGAGAAAGGAGTTTCGAATATGTAAGCGAGAACAAAAGGATAAACTAGCTAGCACATCAACCATCACAAATAAAGGTGAGACTATTGTCGTAGTTTATTTGCATCTGATTATATCGTTGATAGAATTCTTTACTTTTGGGAATATCACCATGTAACCCTAAGTAAATATATTTTTTTTGCATATAGTTCTGGTGATTATGGTAAAGTGCATTTGGGAAATAATCACTTTTGTAGCATTGTTTGAGTGGGAGATGTCCAGATCAAGACAAGGTAAGGACAACATATATTATTGAAATAGGTTAGGTATGTTCCATAGATGCTCACAAGTTTGATCTTTGTAGGACTATTAGATGATGAAGGTTGTTCTACCAACTTTGGAAAAGGAGGCTAGAAAATTAGTGAAGGGGAATTGCTCATGGATAAAGGATCCAAGACAGGAACATTGTATACATTAAGAGTAATATCATGGAAATTGAATGTGGTTTTCATTGCAAGAGAAGAAACCTCAACATGTTTGGCATAAGCGTCTAGGTCACTTGAGCGAGAAGGGTCTCAAAATCCTTGCTGGAAAAAATCTTCTTCCAAGTTTGAAATCCTATAATCTTAATCTTTGTAAGCATTGTATCTATGGTAGGCAACAAAGGGTTTCACTTATTAGAAGTGGCCATGAACGAAAAATAAATTTGTTAGAATTGATACATTTTGATGTTTTTGGGCCAGTAAACATTAATTCATTAGGAGGATCTTCATACTTTGTAACATTTATAGATGATGCATCAAGGAAGGTTTGGGCCTACCCTATGAAAAACAAAGGTGAGGTATTCAAGATATTTCTGGAGTTTCATGTTGTTGTTGAAAGAGAAACTAATCAATTGCTCAAGTATTTGAGGACAGATAACGACGGGTAGTATTGATCCAACATATTCAAAGAGTATTGTAATAGGTTTGGAATAAATCATGAGAAGAGTGTGCCACTTACTCCTCAACGGAATGAATCACACTATCATGGACAAAGAGAGGAGTATTTTTTCAAATTCTAGAATGGAGAAGCATTTTTGGGATGAAGAAATAAAGGCAACTTGGTACCTAATAAATCGATCTCCTACTACAGCTTTCGATGGTGGAATTTGTTAAATTATTCGATATTCTCGTTTTAGGATATACAATATCTCAATATTGTCACCCAACCATAGGCACGCAGCCACCCCTGAGCACCGTAACCTTGACAGATAGAATAATTCTGAAAGCAGTACCAAACCCAACAGATAACCAAGAGATAGTCTCTCTCTCTCTCTCTCTCTCTCTCTCTCTCCAAGAATAGCACACCAAACAGAGAGTCCACAAACTAGAAACCAAGACCAAAAACCCAGTTGTAGTAGTTGAAGTTGCAGTCCTTCTCCAAACTTGTGCACCACTTGACTTGTGTGAGCTGTCAGTGATTGAATGACCAAATGAACTCAAGATCCCTCTATTTATAGTGCTCTTTGTCACCTGTCCAAGCCGACTTCTTCTTTTAGAGGCTAATACTTAAATATTAATTCTTTTTATTGAGCCGACGTGTATTCTAGGGCTTCTACACATCTGTTTAGGGTTTCTCTAACTTCCAGAACATTCTAATCTAGTCTGAGGTTACACATGGAGGTTGATACTTCCTACAATTATTGTAACATCAACACTCCCTCCTAGCTAGGAAGGTATTTAACGGTAATGGTCTTGAGCACAAACAAACCATTCTTTTGGTAGCATCATCATAGCCAGACAGGCTATCTCATGATCACGTAGATCAACTCACGACCAATATCACCACTATCAGTATCATCTGATAGCATCAAATGCATCATCTCTCGAGGCCATAATCCATATGAGTAATAGGTCATGATGATGAATAAATCACTTACTCAACAAAGTGATACAAGGACCATTCTTCTATTCCGGACATATTTCTTAGAAGAATAGTTGTCCCAACAAATGCTAAAATCCCCGCAATGGGCTAGAAGGACCATTATTCTAATCCGAACCTATGTCCTAGAAGAATTTCATTCCTCCCAGATGCTCAAATCCACGCCATGGGCTAAAGAGACCATTCCTACATGAATCTCAGTCTCAGACTATTTTCTAATTGGGTCATATGTACCATAGAGATCAATCTCTACCCATATGCCTTAGAAAATATCGGTCCCATATCAACCACCCTAATTGAGACGTCATGTCCTTAGGGGGAGGACTATTCAACCTGATCGGTCCAATAACTGTGCCTCAGGAGAATATTGATCCTGAACCATTTTCCTAATCGAGCCACAATCTGTGCCTTGGGAAAAATACCAGTCCATGATATGTCAGCAATTTGTCAACCTGGACCATTCTCCACAGGGAAAATGTCTGTCCACCAACAATATGTTCTTCCTCGACCATTCTCTGCCTGGAGAATCTCTGTCCACTAGCACATTGACTATCCATCTAGCTGGTAATCATCTCCAACACTAGTGGTAGTCTCCATGGCAATCAGATAGTAACATACAACTTCTACAATGCCATCCAATAGAACACAAATTTATCCATCCATAGTAGTACACAACTACTACCTAGTGGTACACAATGACTCCTAGTAGAAAATGACTACTAACCAGTGACACACAATCACTACTAGTGGAACAGATCCACCACAGTAGCATACAACTACTTTCCAGAGACATATAGTCTCCACAGAGATCAAATCATATCATTTGATATCATCCTGCATCAACAATGTCATCAACTGCATCACCTCTAAGTCGTACTAGCATGATGCACACACATCGTATCTAAGTTGTACTAGCATGATCCGGAGTATCATCTACATCATCTCTAAGACATACTAGAATGACATAACTAGCATGATGCCAATGCATCATATCTAAGTTGTATTCCACCTCTAAGTTGTAATCGCATGATGTAGATTAGTGCCTCACTGTGTCATCTCTAAGTTGTACTAGCATGACATATCTAGCATTATGTCAATACATCATATCTAAGTTGTATGATCATCTCTAAGACGTACTAGAGTGACATATCTAGCATGATGTCAATAAATCATATCTAAGTTGTACTCGCATGGGAATATCTAGCATGATGTGGCTTGTTAGCACCAATTCTTGCAAGCAGGGTGCTTTTTCCTGATTTCAGACCCTTGATGCAGAATGCGAAGAAAGGGGGGTGTGAAAACCCATCAAGTGCGTTCTAGTCCAAGGCCACAGCCTAAGCGCCGAGTGCAACCCATAGGAGAATTCCATTTCGGGTTTAAAAATCAAGCGAGCGAGTATTCTGATTTCAACAGCAAGGATCAACTGGCAAAGCAGATCGACGGTCGGCGGGGAATCCCAATTAATAGAGTTTCTCCGAGATTAGTGTAATGGATAGCGCCTATATTACAAATCTGGGTCGTCCGATCTAGTTGGGATAGATGGCAGCCAGTCGACATTTCGGGGATTGGCATTTTGGGAGACAAGGACCCTCCCATTCACTGCAGCTGAAATTGTCGATCGGCGAAATGTCGAAGGCACCTTTCGAGCTGAGCCCATGGTCCTAGCGCCAGGTCACATCAAGCGAGCCTTGGAATGAAGGCAACCCCCTTTTAAATAACAAATTCTATCTCAATCGTTCATCTGAAGGACACGCGGTGCACATCTGTGATTTCACAGTTTAGTCGATCGGGATTTCGAGGAAGAAGCGCATCGTGAACTCCAGGTGCAAGAAATCCCGAAAGGATCAGGACCATTGATCAGGAGGACATGCGGTGCATGATCTGAGCCACGGGTGGGGCCCTTCGGGATTTTCATAGTGTCAGCGTCGAAGACATAATCTTAGCCGTCCATCCTAAAGGACGCGTGGTGCGCGATCATGTCATGTCAGCATTCGGGAGTTCGAGGGGTAAGCGCTCCTTGTCATTTCACATCTCGAAGCCCCGAACCCTGAAGCGCCGAAAGCGCCTTTGAGGATAAGCATAGGGTCATGGCCCGTGGTCACTTGAGGAAGTAGAAAGAGATGCGCAAAGGACCGAAGAGTCGGGTATAGCTGCAGAAGGGATCACCGTGTTCTCCAGGTGCCAGTTCAACTTGATCTCAACCCTGATACCTACTCGGAGTAAATGAAGAAGAGAGAGGGTGGTTGAAACCTCACCTCACTTGTTAATTGCAAGGTATGGATGTCTCGGCGGGAAGTCTTCCTGAGATGGTCCCCTGTACTGATTCTTTCCACAGAAGCCATGCCGATTCCTCGACTCACCAGGGAAGCCTGTGCACACTAATTCAACATTTAAGGGCTCAGCTACCCCCTGGCGTGATCCATGCAAAGTTAAGGTGGTGTATGACAGAGGAGTGCAGGCCAGATTTGATTGAAGAGACACCTCATCCCGAAAGTCTAGGAGGCCTCTGTTGGGCAAATGCTTAGGAGTATATATACTTAGTTTTGATATTTTTCAAAGGATCGATGGTAGAGTGAAGCTCCCGATTGTAAAGTTTTAACAGACACTCTAGTTCTCTGGATTATGCATCTGTATGTGAGATTTATTGTTTAATAAGAGATAGTTTTCTTACCCGATCTAGTTTTCATCTCATACTGAGGGAGTTCATGATTGACTTATTCACATGAATTATTGCAATAATGTTACGATAAAGGATTTATTGTTGCATTGTTGTATTCTCTGGTTTTCTGAATTTGAATGTAAGAAGGTCTTGCGTTTAGATGTTTTCTCCTACAGTATGTTAGAAACTTGATGTTTACGACAGACCTTTTCATTTCTCTTATACAAGTCTTCCCCCTATTCACCCTTACTACAACTCACTGTCTAAAGTTTATCTAAGACCTCACTTGCCCATGCATGCCTGGCCTAGTTTCAGAGTTAGAACAATATTGTTTTGAGTTAACTTCCATTTGATCACCCCTTTTCATAAACAAATCGTGACATAAACTGATGAGCGTCGGGCTTTGCTCCTGCTGCAATCCAGAAGTGACTTCTGATGCTAACATTTCTGGCGCCGTTGCCGGGGATGAAGTTGAAAATTTTCCTTAGGATTGAAAGACATTGAGCCTCTAATTCTGAAGGTGCATCAGGCATCAAAGCCCTTAAAGATTGCTACTGCGCACCTGGCGACTCTGCTGTGGCGAATCCAAGGTTTCCACATCACTGTTTCAGTTGTGGCTACTTAGCACACCTGAAAGCCGACCCAGAGGAGATTTCTCGAGAAGGTCTCAGCAGTTGCTTTCTCAACATGAGAAGCTTCCTGGGGTAACGACAATGTTAAGATCTGGCCTTTGATGGTGAACAAGGACCAGGCACAGTCAAAGATGTAAATCTTTCACTTGGCGACTCCATGATTCAAGGATCAATTAGCGACTCCACTGGTTCAATATGGAGAAAATATTAGCTAAAAGGTTTGCTTTCTGTGACTTTTCCCAGATAGTTGGTTTTCCTAATGCACTTCCTGATAGAAACATATGGGAAAATTTCCTCCCTGAATTTCACGCAAAGAGTTCGGAGGTACCAGCTGAGCATTTACTGGACTTTCATGAGGTTATTCATCGACTTAATATCATGCATGAAGATGTCCAGATTAAGCTCTTTAGGTATTCATTAAAGGGAGYTGCTCTTKATTGGTGTCGATCTCTTCCCACTGCAAGTATCCATTCTTTGRCAGATTTTCATACARMTTTCAATTCATTTTGTAAAGATTACTATCCAGCTGATTATTTGTATGAAAACTGTTGTGAGGAGTTTTCTTTGCTTCATGAAGCCTCTGCTGGCCCTGAAGACCATGTCCATGATAAATCTTTTACTGTGGAGGAAAGCATTTGCCATGAAAAAATAGAGGTGTTGAATGATATTAATTGTGTTATCCCTAGAACAGAAGCATCTGGCATTATTTCAGATGCACCTGTTCTTTTAGATGTTCATAAATATCAACATACCTCTTGTGAAAATTATGAGCTTATAGAGCAGATGTGGTCTATAGTAAATGGCTCGCCTGGGTATCGGGTTGAAACAAATGTTCCTAGTAGCCCTGCTTATGATGACAAAGACCTTCTCATTTTTAAAGAGGGGTTAGTTGTGGAAGAGGATTTTTCTCTTTTCCTCCAGGGGGTTTCTCATGATATATTTTTACCTGGGATTAAAGAGAAAAAGATTATGTATGAGCAGCAAGAAGCAGCAGGTCCCACTGTCCCTGAAATAGATATTTTTGACGGGACCACCAGTCTGGAGGAAGATCATAGGGATAAGGGTCAGCCCTTTTTTGGTGAATGTTATAGTGATGAGGAGCAACAAGCTTATCCTACATTTGATCACTATAAAGGCACTGACCAGCATGACAGTGAGTAGAGCCATCCCTTGGTTCCCATTTATGATGAATATGAATCTGATACGAGGGGAAGCCAAGAAGAAGAGGAAAAGGAACCAAAAGAGCAACTGAGCACATATTTCATTCCAGAGCTAGTCAGCGAGAAACCACCATCTGAGAACAGCGAGCCTACGCCAGTTGTCCACTCACCTGTGCTTATCAGAGATATTCAGCCACATGTGAGCAACTCTATAGCAGAGGAGGCTGTCTGCCGCCCATTTTCCGAAATTCACCACTCATTCTATGACCCTATCAGTAAATACATGGAGTGGCATGTCCTTTATGCCTTGGAGCCGCCCTATTTCATATCAACTTCAGCCTGTGAGGAGAAGTTGAAGAGTGTAGCCGCTCTGCTGTCACGATTACACCATCTGCTGGTGACCATCGGTAGAAGGAAGGAGCTTCTATTTAGGAAGCTGCTTGGATGGCTATGGTGGAAGTTTTCTTTCACCTAGCCCCATGTAAAGGATTTTATTAGTTTAGGACTGTACATAAATAAGCTCCTTGGAGCATCTATGTTTAGTTTGTTTGGTTTTTTAATTTTCGGCATATATTTATCAGCAGGAGGTTTGAGATTGACTCCATAGCCCAACAACAAGGCACTGAAACTGCAAAATGAGTTCTTAGAGCATCACAGGGATGACTCTATCCCCCATGGAGCCTAATGTTAGCACCAATTCTTGCAAGCAGGGTGTTTTTTCCCGATTTCAGACCCTTGATGCAGAATGCGAAGAAAGGGGGGTGTGAAAACCCATCAAACGCGTTCTAGTCCAAGGCCACAGCCTAAGCGCCGAGTGCAGCCCATAGGAGAAGTCCATTTCGGGTTTAAAAATCAAGCGAGCGAGTAGTCTGATTTCAGCAGCAAGGATCAATTGGCAAAGCAGATCGACGGTCGGCGGGGAATCCTAGTTAACAGAGTTGCACCGGGATTAGCACAATGGATAGCGCCTATATTACAAATCTGGGTTGTCCGATCTAGTTGGGACAGGTGGCATCCAGTCGGCATTTCGGGGATAGGCGTTTCGAGAGACAAGGGCCCTCCCATTCACTGCAGCTGAAATTGTCGATCAGCGAAATGCCGAAGGCACCTTTGGAGCTGATCCCACGGTCCTAGCGCCAGGTCACGTCAAGCGAGCCTGGGAATGAAGGCAGCCCCCTTTTAAATAACAAATGCTATCTCGGTCGTTCATCTGAAGGACACGCGGTGCACATCCGTGCTTTCGCAGTTTAGTCAATCGGGATTTCGAGGAAGAAGCGCATCGTGAACTCCCGGTGCAAGAAATCCCGAAAGGATCAGGACCATTAATCAGGAGGACATGCGGCGCATGATCTGAGCCACGGGTGGGGCCCTTCGGGATTTTCATAGTGTCAACGTCAAAGACATAATCTTAGCCATCCATCCAAAAGGACGTGTGGTGCGCGATCATGTCATGTCGGCATTCGAGAGTTCGAGGGGTAAGCGCTCCTTGTCATTTCACATCTCGAAGCCCCGAACCCTGAAGCGTTGAAAGCGCCTTTGAGGATAAGCGTAGGGTCACGGCCCGTGGTCACTTGAGGGAGTAAAAAGAGCTGCGCAAAGGGCCGAAGCGCCGGGTATAGTTGCAGAAGGGATCACTGTGTTCTCCAGGTGCCAGTTCAACTTGATCTCAACCCTTATACCTACTCAGAGTAAATGAGGAAGAGAGAGGGTGGTTGAAACCTCACCTCACTTGTTAATTGCAAGGTATGGATGTCCTAGCGGGAAGTCTTCCCGAGATGGTCCCCTGTACTGATTCTTTCCACAGAATCCATGCCGAGTCCTCAACTCACCAGGGAAGCCTGCACACGCTAATTCAACATTTAAGGACTCAACTACCCCCTGGCGTGATCCATGCAGAGTTAAGGTGGCGTATGACAAAGGAGTGCAGGCCAAATTTGATTGAAGAGACGCCTCATCCCGAAAGTCTAGGAGGCCTCTGTTGGGCAAATGCTTAGGTGTATATATACTTAGTTTTGATATTTTTCAAAGGATCGATGGTAGAGCGAAGCTCCCGATTGTAAAGTTTTAACAGACACTCTAGTTCTCTGGATTATGCATCTGTATGTGAGATTTATTGTTTAATAAGAGATAGTTTTCTTACCCCATCTAGTTTTCATCTCATACTGAGGGAGTTCATGATTGACTGATTCACATGAATTATTGCAATTATGTTACGATAAAGGATTTATTGTTTCATTTTTGTATTCTCCGGTTTTCTGCGTTTGAATGTAAGAAGATCTTGCGTTTAGATGTTTTCTCCTACAGTTTGTTAGAAACCTGATGTTTACAACAGACCTTTGCATTTCTCTTATACAAGTCTTCCCCCTATTCACCCTTACTACAACTCACTGTCTGAAGTTTATCTAAGACCTCACTTGCCCATGCATGCCTGGCCTAGTTTCATAGTTAGAACAATATTGTTTTGAGTTAACTTCCATTCGATCACCCCTTTTTATAAACAAATCGTGACATAAACTGATGGGCATCAGGCTTTGCTCCTACTGCAATCCAGGAGCAACTTCTGACGCTAACATGGCTCACCAACATTGTCTCTAAGTTGTACTAGCATGAACATAAATAGCATGATACAAACATCATCTCTAAGTTGTATGTCCACCTCTAAGTTGTACTAGCATGATGCTCCTTAGGCCATTGTATCAACAACTCCAATCATCTGTATCATATATGAGTTGTACTGGCATGATGAAAGCATCATATCTAAGTTGTATGATCATCTCTAAGTTGTACTAGCATGATATAGATCCACAACTCACTAACAGTCCATGATGCCACATATCAGTTCTCCCTCCCAATCAAGGAAGTCATCTCCTCCCTTTCAACCAAGGGAGAAATCTCCACGAGCCCTAGCTTGTCCCTCAAGTATGAAAACTTTATATTGGACAAAGGCTTCATCAAAATATCTGCAGTGTGCTCATCAGTGGAGATATACTAGAGAACCACTTCTCCCCTCTAGACTATAGTACTTGATCTCAATGTGCTTCGACCTATCATGGAACACCGGGCTCTCTGAGAGATTCACACATCTCTGGTTATCATAATATATCACGGTTGAATCCAGAACTTGATCAAGCAGTCCAGAAACCAAATTACGGAGCCACACTACTTCTGTACAAGCATCACAAGCTGCAATATACTATGCTTCTACAGTGTTGAGTGCAACAGACTTATGCTTCCTACTAGCCCATCATATCCTAGAAGATCCCATACTTAAACACATACCAGAAGTACTCGTTCTGTCATCTACACTCCCTGTCCAATATGAATCATTAAATCCATGCAATTGTACATAATTGTTTGAGGAATATTTCAAACCATAAGTTATCGTCCCATAGAGGTGTCACAATATATGCTTTGCAACCATCCAATGCTCTTGTCTAGGTTCCACCTAAAACTGGCTCAACATGTTCACAACAAAGCATATGTCTGACCTAGTATTTACCAAATAAATCAAGGAGCCAATCAACTGTCGGTACAGGGACAAGTCTATTGGATCAGGATCAGAGTCTCTCAACTTCCTCAAATATGTTATCATGGGAGTTTCCATGGATTTGCAATCCATCATCCCAAAATTTTGAAGAATATTTACAACACACTTTCGTTGCCACATGAAGATTTCACCATGCTTATGTTGTATTTCTAGTCCCAAATAATAATGCATGAGACCAAGATCCTTCATATCGAATTCAAAGGCTAACTGCCTCTTACACTGAACAATGAGAGGCTCTGCACCAATCATTTAGAGCTTGCTTGAGTCCATACATACATGGGTTTCTCTCGGGTGTACCCCAAAACCTTGAGGTTCCTATCAATTACTCCATTGAGAAAAAACGGTCTTTACATCCATCAGATGTAAACTCCAACCCATGGGTGCTGCAAGAGATATGATAGAGGTATATCTGGAAATTGGAGCAATTGTCCCATCATAGTCTTCTTCCTCCTAATAGGAGAACCCTCTTGCCACAAATCTTGCCTTTTATTTATCGATACTTTCATTCAATGTGTGCTTTATCTTGTAAACTCATATAGGAACAATTTCCCATACATAATTTTTCATGATGGATTGATATTATTCCATCATAACTTCCTTCCATTCTTTTTTCTTGACTACTTCCTTAAAGGTGGAAGGTTCTATAATTGGAATATGGTTTTGACTTCTTGCTTTCTCTGAAATTTCTATCTAGAGCACCATACTTCTCTGCATCTTAAATGATCTCAAGAGCCCAAGTTGGTCTTCCCTTCTTAGTCTTATCTTGGTGTGGATCTTCAGATCTTTGTGGTTCTTCCATGTTTGATACAACATTCTTACCTCTCTCTGCATCTGCAATCTTGGATCTACATGATCTTTATCATGGACCTCATCACAGTCCTGGCTTCTTCATCCCACAGATGCATTGGAAAGTCTTGATCATGGGTCATGGATTTTATTGCTTCCATAATTGAATAGTTCTTTCTTTGTTCCACACTACTCTGTTGAGGATTGTAGGAAGTGATGATCTCCCTCTTAATCTCATCCTCTCTGTAGAACTTCTTGAGATCATCTAAGGTGTACTTTCCTCCATTATCAGACCTCGAGATCTTTAAATTATTTTCAGATAAGATTTCCACAAGTGCTTGAATTTCTTGAACTTACTAAATACGTTTCCCTTTTGCTTCCAAGAAACAAATGCAAGTTTTATGTGGGAACTCATCAATAAATGAAACATATTGTACATACCCCTTTAGTGAGAGGGATGACATGCATCTGACTGAAGGATGTCCAAAACTCCTTTGCTTCCTTTACAATTGATACTTGGTGAAACCATATGCTTCACCACTGATGAAGTCATCTGCTCCATGTTTGCAACTGTCACTATAGCTCCCTCCTATAGCTATCAACTGTGACCTTCCTGGAACAAGAACAATAACAAGGAAAATAGCGGACAACATTCTTCAACACTCTGCCAATGTTGTGATCAATCATTCTTTCATAGTAACCTGCTTGTAACAAACAAATATATCTCCATGGTAGCCTTCATGGAATCTTGTAAGATAACCTGTCTTAGACAAGAACAATAAAAACATTTCCAGTATAATAATATTTTCATAACATATCTATGGTAACAAGAATGAATAACAATTTCATGGTGATCATCATAGTATGACCAGGGTGACCTGTCCGGGAGAAAACAAGAAATATCTCTCTAGAGGAGATGCTAGTTCATCTTGCAAACAAGTATTGAATAAGCATTTATATCAATGGTATTCATATGAAATTAGGTATTCATTGCACCTAGCAATAATAGAACCTTTCAAACATTGCTTTCACAATTTGTAATGTAGAAACTATCACCCTTGGTATATGAAAATTGGAAGCTTAACAATTTAATCAAACCTAGAACCTGAAGCCTCAACTACTATGGAGGGTGCGATTTTTCCTCTGAATGCACTGAATCCAAGATTACAGCTTGTACAAGGTCACTATTACTTTCCCTGTAAACACACTAATGTTTTTCTAGATGATATAACTTGGATAGCATATACAAGTGCATACCTTTGAAATCTTGTAGCATCGTCCAGCTTGTTTCCAATCTGAAACTAGATACCATCTTGACAAGAAGAGATTAGAAGAAGATTCAATGGTTAGAACAAGCTAGAAACTCTAAAATTTCAACTTTGACCAAAAAATCAATTTGACCAGAAGTCAACCTTTGACTTTGACTTTGACCATTCAACCTTTGACTTTGACTTTGACCAAAAATTCAAAACTTATGTTTTTGTTGGCTAAAGGTACCAAGAGGTGTGTTAGGCTAGGGCGCACTAGGATGTCAAGGAATTAGGTCAAACGATTCACCAAAAGTGCTCGAACACAAGGGTTATGGTTTTTGTTGCTGCTGCAAAAACCTGACTGCAACTGCAACTACAATTTGGTGCTACAACGAGCTTGTCAAATAACTTCCCAATCTACCTTCCAGTGGTTAGACTGTCTGAAGATAGTGTGGGCCCATAACTTGTTAAAATATTCGATGTGCTCGTTTTACCATAGACAATATCTCAATATTGTCACTCAACCATAGGCACGCAGCCACCCCCGAGCACCATAATCTTGACAGATAGAATAATTTCGGAAGCAGTACCAGACCCAACAGATAACCAAGAGATAGTGTATATCTCTCTCTCCAAGAATAGCACACCAAAGAGAGAGTCCACAACCCAGAAACCAAGACCAACAATCGAGGTGCAGTAGGTGCAGTTGCACTCCTTCAAACTTGTGCACCACTTGACTTGGTGAGTTGTGAGTGAGTGAATGACCAAATGAACTCAAGCGCCCTCTATTTATAGTGCTCTTTGTCACCTGTCCATGTCAATTTCTTATTTTAGAGACTAATACTTAAATATTAATAAGATTTCTTATTTTAGAGGCTAATACTTAAATATTACTATTTTTATTGAGCCCACATGTCTTCTAGGGTTTCTACACATCTGTTTAGGGTTTCTCTAGCTTCTAGAACATTTTAATCTAGTTTGAGGTTACACATGGACGTTAATACCTCCAGCAACTACCTTAACATCAACAACATTCCCTAAAAAGTTTTGACTGGTAAAAGGGTCAATTATTTTCACATAAAAGTCTTTGGATGTGAAGCATTTGTACATATTCTCAAATAGAATAGAACTAAGCTGGTTGATAGATCCACTATTTTTTGTTGTTTAAATTGTATTTATGAATAGAGAAATGGATTCAACTTATTGATAAACTTTTGGGGCATTCCGATCATACAAACTTAACCACTCAAATCTATAGATCCAACCATTTCTCACTGAATTTCTGGCAAAATCAAAGAAAAAAATTGAAAAATAAATAAAACGTTTAAAACTAAGTTAGCAAGTTTTCGTGATTAATTCGGGGCAGCGAGGATTTTGGCGCTGAAGCGATTATAAAATAAAGGGTTTGCGTGATATTTTGACACGTTTAGCGGTTTTCTTTACGCTGTTTTTTTTGTCAATAGTAATATAAGAATCGCTGGGATAGGGTTTCAGGCGTCGAGGTATGTGGCAGTGTCGAGATTGTAAGCAGTATTTAGAGAATCATTATAAAGCTCAAATGAAGAAACTTAATAAACAGGAAACCACGTGCTTTTGGTACCATCGACTTTGTCATTGGCTGATTTCTTTTTGAAGCTTGCTGGATCTTCTCCATACGTCATAGTTGGCGAAATTCAGAGTCCATGACAGAAACAGGAGTCCAATTGCCTCGGTATTTGTTTTCAAAACAAACTAGAGCTCTAATATTAAAATCGGAGAGAGTACCAGTGGAAGAAAAGTTGCATGTCACTTTTATTTTTCAATTCCATTTGGCTTTTCAAATCGAAGAGCGATGTTCTAGAACTCTCTTACTAAAATCGGAGAGGTGGAAGACAAGCTGCATCTCACTTTTATTTTTCAATTCCATTTGGCTTTTCAAACCAAAGACGATGCTCTTATAACTCTAATATTAAAATCGGAGAGAGTACCAGTCGAAGACCAGCTTTATTTTTCAATTCCATTTGGCTTTTCAAATCAAAGAGAGATGTTCTCAGAATTTTAAATCAGTAATTCAAGGAATGTGATTTGGCTACTTCCTTTTGAATAAAATAACGCTTTGTATTAATGGGAGATTTTCGTAATTAAACATATTATTATGTTAACCTCTAAATGTTTTTAAGCCACCGCCAATATTGTAAAGAAACCTAATAACAATGTTTTTTGGACATATATCTTAATATTTTATATTCTAGTAATTGAGAGTGTGTAATTTGATCACTTTTATTTTAATTAAATATCATTTTGTATTAGAGATAATATTCTAGTAATTTAGTAACAATGTTTTTTGAACATATATCTTAATATTTTATATTCTAGTAATTTAAAGTGTGTAATTTGGTCACTTTTATTTTAATTAAATATTATTTTGTATTAGAAATAATATTCTAGTCATTTAAAGTGTAATTTGATCAGTTTTATTTCAATTAAATATAATTATGTATTAAAAGATATTATAATTAAACATATTATTATTTAATTTCTAAATATTTAAGATATTATTAATGTCACATATTATAAAAAAAATTAATAACTAATCTATATCCATTTTACCCTAGGATTTATTAAGAATAGAGAGATCAAATCTATGGAGATGTATACTTATTTTCAATTTTTGCACTCTAAAAGAAGTTTGCAGGTCACCCTCTAGATCCTTGATAGATCCAAGGTTAAGCTGAATCTGAACTAATTATAAGAAAAGAATTGTAACTAATTAATAAGTCATTTCTAATAAATTTTAATAATATTATAAAAAAAAATTAACTTGATTATTGTCTAAAATATTTAACTTACATGTTCATAAACATAAACATACTTTGTATTGTAATTCCAAATATTCATACACAACATTGTCAACATTAAACTTCTAATTTGAAAATAGTTAGCTTTAGAATAAAAAAAAATTGTGCTTTTTTATAAGCTCTTTATCTCTTACACTCTCAAATTATCACAACAACATTGTCATATTGCTACTAATACCTATCAAATATTTGTTTTGGAATCACAAGATTAATGTCTAAACTTATTCACAAAAACATTATAATTGTCATTTTGTTACTAATTCCTATCAAATATTTGTTTTGGAATCACAAAATTAATGCCCAAACTAAACTTATATCCCTTTTATCTTTGATAACCAGCTTTAATCTCTTGTTTTTCCCAAGGCCTAAGCAAACTACCCAAATCACGAACCAAAAGCCATGTGCAAGGCCCATTCCCAAAGTTTCATGGAAAAGGGTCCACCCCATCATGTTGTATCAAACTAATACCATCCATGTATTATTTACTACCACTTCAAAGCTTTGAATTCAGTTTCGTAAATCAACGTTAGTTCTTCAAAATGCCTCCACGTGTCCTATAGTAAGCCACCTCAAAAGAAATGGAAAGATTAAAGGAATATACATTGGGCCTCCAAAATTTATGGGGGTTGATGATGACATAGACACATGGATGGCCAAATCCAAAAACAAGCCATCAAAAATGTGAAGCTCAATGTGCTGATATAAAGAAAGTGTTGTTTTGGTTGCCCTCTCATTGTTATTGAACTTCACAATGACTCTCTCATAGATCCGTGTTGTTTTGGTTGCCTTCGCATTGTTATTGAACTTCACAATGACTCTCTCATAGATCCTTATCACTGCAACTCTCAACCCATAAGGAACCTCAATATCTTCTAGATTCTTTTAAAGGTTGTTTCTAGGGACAATGTTAAATATTTTCTAAAGTCAACAAAACAAAAAGGGATGTTAACCTTGAAGTTTTGATAATCTTAAACAACAATCTTAAGAGTTATTAGGGGTCTAGAGTTGAATGATAACATCAAAAATCAATGTGCCCCTTAACTCTCTTATCATGAATTTCAAGTCGTAAACTAATCTTATCCTCCAATATTAATCTATACAACTTAGCAAGAAGAGGGGTTATCATAATAATCATACAATTTGAAGGATTTTTTGGTCTAAATCCATGAACAATAAGGTTGTATATCCAATGATTAGGAATCCTTCCTTTATTACTAGATTAAAAGGGTTTGGAATGTGAGGAGTAAAAATAAAGACTTCAATTTTAAGTTGAGTGATAGAATGCATGATTTAAGTCTCTAATATGAATGTGTGGTTCATATGCACTATGAAGTGTTGATGCATATTCACCATCTTTAGTTAGTGAGGATTTCTTCAAGCTCATCTTTTTTACCATTGAAGGATTATCTATAATCCATAAATGGTATGCTTATGGCATATCCATTTCATCAACACATATCTCTGCAAAAATAAATAATTCTCTCTTGTGTTAATCACCAACAATCATACAAAATAATGGCTCTATTTCATGTTTTGTTCACTATTTAATCTCTTGTGTTGGTAAAAATACCTTTGTTGAATGTTCAATAGAGGCTCTCCAAATCTATTCTCAAGTTGTAAGTTCTCTCCACACATTGAATGGAAGATATGTGGTAGCATTGTCGTTATACTCTAGCGATAAAATGAAGGAATAATGGGTGAATACAACAATGTTGTAGTGTATGGTACTGGAACTAATTAAAATGTTGTGTACTCATACAATCCTCCCACAAAATAATAAACACTCAACAAGAAGCAACTGCAAGATTGGTTGTAGAATGTGGTAAAATAGTGAACCAACAATACACCCAACCAATTTTAACACTCAAGCAATCATTTAAACCAGTGAACACAGATAAGATTACAATGTAGCTCATTATAGTTTTTGTGGTTTGCATAGAATGCAACCACAAATTAAAACGAAAACTACATCAAGTATACACAACCATTAACACCATGAGAGAATATATATATATATATTACATTGGAAATCCAAAATGGGAAAACCAAGTTCTAGGGGATTTTTATTAAGAAAGAAATCCATTACAAAAGGGTGAGTTGTACACACAATTAGTGTATTGTTACTCAATGGTAAGAAATTTTTGGATGGCCATGGCTCAACAACATTCTACAATCATCATGGGATAGACTCAATGTCTTCTTCTACTTTGATGATCAAGAAGAGTGCTTCTTTGAGCTCCCACCTCTACTACTACATTTCTTCATTTCCTCCTTATCTCTCCTCCATGCACCATTCAATACTCTTCTTCATCATAACCTTCATTTTTTATGAAGTGAATTGGAAATCCATTTTTAAAGGAATTTTGAACATTTTCTCAACTTTTCCAAAATACAATTAAATACTTATACACATTTTACCAAGAAATTTTAACAAGGATCTAATTCCGATAAAACTTTATATAAATCATTTGAAAGAATAATTGAAACCCTTCTTAAAACTTACATCATTGAGTCCATGTTGCAAAGTCTCTTTGACTCATGTAACCTTAAGCATCAAGAGAGATTGTGTCATCCATTTCATTACATAAAGCATTAAATCGAACATGATGCAAGGTGGCCCATGAAAATAGCAACAATGGTCAACATGGAGTTCAAAAACTCCGTAGCTCATGTACAACTCAAAGTAGTCTTAAATTTCACGCGACACTTTTCTTAATTATAGGAAGCAATCAAGTGAAGTATGGATTTCCTTTAGATTTGTTTTAGGGAGTATACAAAGACTCCGTGTATTTAGAGAGGTCACACGCGCTGAAGGGAGTTAGTTTTTCAATTGAATTTGTTAAAGCTTATACTAGAGCTACACATTAGTGTTGTAATTCCTATTTATGTTGAATAATGAGATTTTTGTTACAACAATTCTAAATAAGAGTTTTGTTTAGGGAAATTGTAATTGGTTATCTAATTATTTTTTGCATCATATATTAGGGGGCATTTAATATTCTTTGAATTGATATTTCTCAGTGATGATAAAACTTGTAGTTTTCATACATAGTACAAAGCATATCTAAACTTTATACATCTAGATTAAGTAAAGTCTACGAGAAAACACATGTTCTTAACCATTAGGCCCACTCAGACTGTATTAACTATTAGGTCCACATGTTCTTAACCTATTATAATATCACTATATAATTACCATACACATCTAACAAAAACCTAACAATTAAATCTTGAACAAATTTAAGTATAAATTTTATAAAACTTATTTTTTACTTATTCAAGATATATATTTTCCTTCCATAATGAATATACATTTATTATAGAAAACAAATTCTATATATATTTTATTAATAATAATAAAAAAACATATCTATATATTATTAATTTATATAATAAATATGATATATGATAGAATATTTAACATAAAATCTAAAATAATACAACTATATGATAGAATATATAACATCAAATCTACAATAATCTATTTCAAAATCAATTATACTATAAAACATGTAACATCAAATCTAAAATAATCTATTTCAAAATCATGAAGTATAGAAAACAAATTCTATATATATATATTATTAATAATAATAATAAAACATATCTATATATTATTAATTTATATAATAAATATGATATATGATAGAATATTTAACATAAAATCTAAAATAATACAACTATATGATAGAATATATAACATCAAATCTACA
>JZKD02S1813024.1:46412-69916 GCA_000966675.3 Picea glauca
AGTTCACGGTAACAGACTTGAATGACCCAAATGAACCATATACACCTCCGGCAGATTCGCCTGAAGTCCAAGGAATGGACACCTACTTCGGAAACTTCATGGCTGAAGTTTCACCCATCAATAATTCACAACAACAATCTGAGATCAAAACATATACGCAACCAACAACTTCTATCCGACATCCTTGCGAGCCCGATGAAAATCAAATTTGGTATTTATATTTCGATGGTTCCAAGTCTAAAGAAGGAGCTGGCGCAGGCTACATCATCATTGATCCGGCAGGTAACAAAATGTTATTGTCTTGTAGATTAGAATTTGAATGTACTAACAATGTTGCAGAATATGAGGCTTTACTACAAGGTCTCAGAAAATCCTTAGACATGCACATTCAAAATCTAGTTGTATTCGGTGACTCAGAGATAGTGGTCAGGCAGGTGAGAAATTCTATACATTGTCTTACCCCGCATCTCAAGTGTTATCAATCTGAGGTATGGAGTTTAATAAACAAATTTTCTGCTTTTAATATAAATTCCATTCCTAGATCAAGTAATGTTGAAGCAGATCTACTTGCTAATGTTGCCTCTAAACTTCTTCCTGCAGAAGGCTTATCTCCAAACGCATTCTCCGTGGAGCTGTTGTTTCGACCATCCGTTCCGAATAACGTCACGAACTGGAGAGTATTTGATGATGATCAACAGATCATTAACTTTCTACACATGGAGGAAACCTTCCAAGAAGCTGTGATAGATGAACAAACGCATGATGAAAACTTGCATGACTTTACGGTAATACCTAATCTGAAACCTCCAGAAGTTCAATCAGACATGGTAAATTCCATACCCAAATCTGTTGCTAGATTAGAAAAATTTTATGATTTTGAAGATAAATTCAAAAAAATGATCAATTGTAAAACTAATAGTTCCTCGCTGTCCTATGAAAAAGTCAATCTAGGAACTAGTGAAAACCATCAGTGTATCAACTTAGGCTTGGGATGTTCTAAGCAAGAAAAAGCTGCTTTTGTTAAATTGTTTAAAGAATTTAAGGATGTCTTCGCATGGACTTACGAAGATCTTAAGACATTCGACCCTAACATTATACAGCATGTTATCCCAATGAAGCCCCAAACCTTGCCTTTTCAACAGAAACTGAGGAAAATGCATCCGAAATTAGAACCGACCGTACAAAAAGAATTGAATAAACTCCTTAATGCTAAAATAATTTTTCCTATTAGACATACTCAATGGGTATCCAACCTCGTCCCGGTGCGGAAGAAAAATGGGGAAATTCGACTTTGTGTCGATTTCCGAAACCTCAACAAAGCATCTGATAAAGATAATTATCCTGTCCCTCCCATGGAACAGATACTTCAACAAGTATATGGTTCTGAGAGGCTATCCTTATTAGATGGTTTCTCTGGATATAACCAAGTCTTAATGTCTCCATCAAACCAATTGAAAACTACCTTCTGTACCCCGTGGGGCACTTATGCTTATCAGAAAATGCCCTTTGGATTGATTAATGCTGGTGCTACCTTTCAGAGAGAAATGGATATTGCTTTCTGAGGCTTGATCAATCACTCTGTAGTAGTCTACCTAGATGATGTGACTGTTTACTCTAAAAACAAAAATGATCATCTAGCTCACCTACGAGCCGTTCTACTACGATGTCGTAAATTCAGCATCTCCTTAAACCCTAAGAAGTCCATCTTTGTAGTAGAACAAGGTAAGCTACTAGGATTCATTGTGTCTAGCGATGGAATGATTATTGACCCCGAGAGGACACAAGTCATCGCTAAACTTCCACCACCTACTTCCAATAAATCCATGCAGTCCTTCCTTGGCCAGATTAATTTCGTAAGAAGATTTGTCCCCAGTTTCTCTGAAATGGTCAGGCCTCTCCAGAACCTAATTAATAAGTACACCCAATATCACTGGGGACCCATTGAAAACCAAGCTTTTAACGATATAAAGAAGGCTATAATTGATGCTCCATCTCTCATGAGTCCTGATTTCTCTCAAGATTTTACACTCTATACTTTTGCCTCTGATCGTTCCTATGTCGTGGTTCTTACTCAAAAGAACTCTGAGAACAACGAAGTACCCATCGCCTTTATGAGCTCTGCTTTCAAAGGTGCTGAACTGAACTACCCAGCTGTCTATCGGCAAGCTTATGTTGTCTTCAAGACAGTTAAGCATTTTCGATCTTATCTTCTGAAGTCAAGAACCAAGGTCATTGTCCCCTACCCTGCCGTTAGGAACTTGTTAGTGAAAAAGGAGTTAGGAGAGAAAAGAGCCAACTGGGTCACCTCTTTGCAAGAGTTTGACCTAGAAATCACTCCAGCCCAGATCGTGAGAGGCCAAGGGTTGTGTAAATTGGTAGTTGATTCAGAAACTGAACAACAAGAAGTCAGTGACACGTCAGACCTAGAACAACGCGATCGGAGTATGATCTGTTGTACACAAAACCTCGCAAGTCCTTGGTACGACGACATTAGACACTGTCTTCAACATTTATCAGCACCCCGTCACCTTAACCCTACCAAAAGAAGAGCATTGAGACTCAAGTCTCCCTCCTTTCATCTAGTTAATGGTATACTGTTTCATCAGAATTTTGATGGCGTACTGATGCGTTGTCTCGAAAAGGACGAAGCAGAGAAAGTTTTGCTCGAGTTGCATGCAGGAGAAGCTGGTGGTCACTTCGGTGGTGATACCACTACTCATAAAGTCTTAAGAGCCAGTTATTACTAGCCAACACTTTTTATAGACGCTCACGCCTTGTGCCGAAAATGTATTATTTGTCAGAAAATGTCAGGGCAATTGCAAAAACCATCCTTTCCCTTGCAGCCTATTACAGTTGATTCTCCTTTCTAGCAATGGGGCATTGATATCATTGGTCCTATTAACCCTCCATCCTCACAAAAATACAAATACATTGTGACAGCCACTGATTACTTTACTCGATGGTCTGAAGTCGCCGCGCTAAAAACTGTGAACAAAAGTCAGGTGATTGCTTTTCTTAACTCACATATCATTACCCGTTTTGGCATACCTGATTGTCTAGTCTTCGATAACGCTTCATACTTTTCTTCTCTTGAAATGAGTAACTTTGCCTTAGAAAAATGAATAAATCTTAAGTACTCTGCTAGTTATTACCCCCAGGGCAACGGCCTAGCAGAGTCAACAAATAAGAACTTGATCAAGATTATCAAGAGAACCGTGGCTGAAAATCACAAGAACTGGCACAACGCACTGTTAAATGCATTGTGGGCTGATAGGGTAACACCCAAAGCCTCTATAGGTAATTCCCCTTTCTTCCTCGTTTATGGCAGAGAAGCCATTTTGCCACTGCATATTCTTCTTCCTTCACTCCAATTGTCACAAAAGGTTCAAGAAGAAGAATGTCCCCCTTTACAAAGCCGTATTAATGCTCTAATGAAGTTAGAAGAAGTAAGAACCCAAGCCAAGCATAAATTAGATCAACATCAACAATTGATTAAAAGCTGGTTCGATTCAAATTCTGCTTCTGATAGAAATTTTGAAGTAGGCGACCTTGTCTTAAAGTGGGACAAATCACACGAAGGGAAGGGAGAACATACTAAATTTCAAAATTTGTGGCTTGGGCCTTTCTTGATTGCTGAAAAGTTGGGTCCTAGTTCCTTTCATTTGCAGAGTCTTGAAGGACAGCTTGACACCTACCCGGTGAATGGCCAAGTCCTGAAAAGGTACTTTGCTTGATCTTCATCCTTGTATATTATGTAAATATTTCTTTTGTTTTCATTTTTTGCCTTTGTTTTTGTTTTATGATTTGGATTTGATTGATCAGTTTGGTGTGTTTTTGTGTGTTTGAAACATATGCATGCTTATACACTGAGTCATTCAGACATAGACCATAGAAAAATCTCTTCGCTGAAATAACTTCTGAAAGATTGTACAAACATCAGTAATTTATATTTCTGAGAATGATATTGAAAAATGTTGTTTGAAAGAATTTTACTATCTCGGTCTCTAAGAGAATTTTTTTCATGATTATCTTTACCTTCTTACGCTGTCCCTTTTCCGTAAAGGAATGACTCAAAAGGATGTCTCCCTGTCATAGCAAGTTGTTTTAGAAATAAAACGTTTCTAGACCTAAATCAAGGACAGTATTACAAAATTCCAATGAGGTCTAAAAAATATGGTAAAATATTAAGATTTTTCAGCGTCACCCCGCTCAGCTATCTATAAAAGAAAAACAAAATAAAAATATGAGCTGTGGGAAGTGTTTGTAAACCCGCCGGGATACTGAACAGGTCCGCTGGCAGCGGGTAAATGCAAGCATGGCACCAAGACAACTTCGCCAGGGTACTGAACAGGCCCGTTGGCAGCGAAGCAATGTCGGGTACATGAAAATCTGTAAAATTATGAGAAACCTCTTTAATGTCCTTTACTCTGATCTAGAGCTTCTTGACAGGATAAAGACGTCCGAGTGGGTTAAATGGCAACCCTGTTGAGGCTATGGACGCCTGTTGGCAGCGGTGGCCATGCCAACAGTATTGAAGATTTTATCAAAAAAAAAAATCATGACTTGCAGATCTTTAAGACTGTTATTAGTTTGCATCTTTTAAAACATCGCTCGAAAAGATAGTTGATGATGATGTAGTACAATTTTCGGTTGTTGTTTTGAGTTGAAATTTTTTCTCTGCTGTCTAGTGCTGAATTCATTTCTTATGACAGAGATAACTACTTCGCCCAACGTGTCGCCATTGTTGGCAGCCAATTACATTTTTTATTTTTTCCCTAAAAAGCTACCTACACCCCTTGTCTTCTAAATGACAAGTCATCATCACATGGTGCTCCTAGATATTTGTTTCATTTTTGCGACGATCGCATTTTGGTTTCGCTACAGTTTTCACAACTGAAAGTGTGAAAACACCTCTTTCGTTGATCTGACTGTCATCATTTTTTTGATTTAACTGAAAAACGCTTGACCATTGGTTTATCACACCGTTGCAAAAAGTTTCTTCAAACTATATTCATTCACTTTAATTGCGCAACTTGATTTCTTTGATAAATATTAAGTTATGAGTTATGTTTTGATGTCATAAATATTTTAATTGATTTTGATTTTTACATATCACATGATTCTTGTTGTTTTGAACTCTTGAATTATCATTTTCATATGGCCATTGGTTGTAATGTTTTTTTGATTATGCTAAAAACACATTGGCAATATCATAAGTTTGGATTCATATAAGTGGAAATAGTTTGAGTCTTGCAAAGCGCTTTGATCAATCTTTTGGATTTTCAATTGTATGGTTTGAACCCTTGTTATATTGTTTTGTGAGTTTGATAATCACATGGAGTGAGCAATGGTTTCAAACTATGCATTGGAATGAATGTATTAACATCAGTTTGAAACGTTTGAATTGACACAACTGATCATTGGATTTCATGTTGATTAAACTTAAACACTTGGAGCGTGATTATCACATATGGTGTTGGTTCTGACTCGGATGAATGACACATTGATATGGTGAGTGATTATGACTGTAACAGCGTTGTACGAGGTCATTAACACTATGCATGGCGGTGGTAATCCCACCACCTTCGCACACATGCAGTTAATTCCGGTCTCGTCCAACGATGAAACTATCAAACCCTACCATGTACCGATGCCATGGCTCCTGTCGTAAGGGCAGAGCCCAACGGGTGTCAGGCCCTGCTGATGTTTGAGGGTGTGTTTAACGATTTGAAAGAGTTCGGGTGGCTTACTTTTATAAGGAAATTTGATGGTTACAATATCATTGTGGCTCGGCAATTTGCATTGTCGTTTGATGGCTGCCGAGCCAAAGTTGGAGATGTCCAGCTTGAAATCACTGAAAAATTCCTCAGCTCGGCGACTAGCTTGCCTGTTATGGGACAAAAATGGTCTAAAAAATACAAGGTTGACGATGTCCCGTGGACATTGTTATTTCAGTCTTGGACAGTGAGTTCATGTGACCGAGGTTTGCCTGCGAAGATGTTGAAACCCCGCTGGTATGATCTCTTGATGATTATCAAGAAGTTCGTTATGTGTGAAGGAAGGTATGGTTTCGTCTTCCTGTTTCATCTGCATTTATTAATGGTGTTTATGGGTTTTGAGCTCAGTATGCCCCATTATTTGCATCGAATCTTATTCAAAATGGCTAAAAGATACAAGCTCAGCCAAGCTGACACCAACCTTTTTCATTTAGGTTTGTTTAAGTTGATAGTGGTTTACGAGTTAAGGTTGCACGATGATTGTTGAGCTGATTTCCTCAGCCGTAATCATTTCGAAGAGTCGGACCCTCCACAGGTTGACAAACCCGTGGTAGCCGAGACCAAGCCTACCCCTGTGCCTTATAGTATTTTACTATCTAAACCTGAACCCGATCCACCTACAAGTTTACCTATGGTTGTGGCTAAGTGAGCTGATAAAACCACGAGCAGAAAGCCAAAACCTAAGACTGGTACTACTGCCCGAGGCAAGAAAAATGCAAGACTAATTTCGCGTATGGCAAGGAATAAAACCAAGCCCCCTGTTAAATTAGAGCCTATCGCGGTTAGCGAAGACTCGGATTTTGAAGTCGAACGTTTTCTCGCCGAGGAGTATCCTTACTCCGAGGGCTTGTGTAACAAACCCCCTTACGATTTCGTCAAAAAATTACCTCCCTGTCTGAGGGATAACCCTGATTTTCCCGGTATTAAACCATCCCTTGAAACCCTCGGGGAATCATCAAAACCCCCTTCTGTTCAAAATGCTACTGCACCTTGTGATCAGTGTGGACTGTGGTTAGAGAGATATTACTTGGATGTACCTACGTTACAGTCCAGAATTCACGATTTGGAAAGCCAAGTGGCAAAGCTCACTGGCCAGAAGGCAATGGACCAACCCAACGATAAGAAGCAACAAACTGCTAGGTCAATCCTGTTCAAGAATGTTGAATCTGCTACCGCTATTGTCAATTCAAAATTGACATAGTTTCAACAACTGTGATGGTATAATATCCACTCATTTATATTATACTCTGTGTACATATTTCACTTGCTCTGTTGCATAGGCATGCTCCGCTGTACATAATTTTGTTATGGTTTAAGATTCGGTTGGATTTGTTTTCGATTCGATGGATAGTCAAGTAGATATGATTGTTAAAATTTAGCTACAGTTGAATGCCCTGATAATAAGCGAAGTTGTTTAAAAATAGGATGATTTTGTGATATAGCCAATGCTACGATTGGAATTGGTTATGTTTTATTTGAATGTAATTGATAAATTGGTTAAAATCTCTTTCAACATCTCGCGACCAAATCTGATGTTGCTTATTCGATTCTTATCACTGCTCAAATTAGATCCTATTCAAAGTTTCGATTTCACTTCTATAATTAGCTCAGTAAAGATTCGCATTGATCATTGCCCAGGTTATGAATTGTATCGATTTTATCGCACCTCTGTCTGTCGACTGTGTAGTGATCGAACACGAAGACTTTTGGGTTGATATATATAAAGTTTGATTTCGTCCGATGCTATTTTCATATCGTTCTTTTAAATTGAATGATATCAATCTGCTGTTACAATTATAATTGGTTAATGATAGTTACGGCCATTGTTTTCAGACATACCTATGAACTATTTAAAGCTCAATGATTTATGTGGCTGGATTCTATGGATATGATTACGCGTAAAATCGTGACAGGCTTTCTATATTGGCAATTGATTAAATGAGTTGAATCTTATGCAAATCGATGATGATTGTTTTGTATCTCATACGATATGGTTACCATCGATTACATTCATGAAACAGTTATGATAAGATTTCATTCGATCTTATGTTGATTGGAAAAACAGAGTATCCCTACCCTGTTTTGATTGCGTTMTTTTTTAATTTGATTTGATTCAAAGGATTATTTTTATTGAATCATTTAAGTGTTAAAAGATGATTGGATTCGATTTGATTTTGTTATATATCTGGTACTGTTTTCTATTCTAGATCAACTACAGAATCAGAAGATTCTGTAGCTGAGTCTATAGAAGTCATTTTTTTATTATTTTTCTTAATAAAACACTCTTCTAACTTGATCTTTGTGTCTAATACAGGCAAATTCGAATTGGCTTTGGATATGAGGAGCAGTTGGAAGATATCTTAAGAATTTTACTTGCATTTTAGTTGCTTAGTTTAAGGGATTTTGGGATTATTCCCAGATTGTATAAACTTATTTGAATTTATTCACAAGGAAGTTTTACCTTGTGAAAACCTATATAAACCTATGGTTTTGTAATAATCGATCATCCTTAGTTGGGGAAGAACAAGGATATGTTATTTTGATTCAAACTGGAGCAGAACTGGTGTCTTGTCATAGCTTTTGCTTTTCAATATATCAACACTGTGTTCCATGTTTTGTATATCATTTTGTTTATGATTTAGTATTACTTTGCTATCTAAATCAAATTCAAGTGATGTAATTKTATTTCTGTTATCTATATCTTGTCTCTTCCCAAATAGTTAAAGGACATGAYAGTTGTAGATTCTRTTTATGGATGATAGCTTTGTCTTCTTCATGAATTGAATTATAATATATGAATTTGTTGCACAATAGGTTTCCCTTTTGCAGGAGATTTATAATCATAAAACTGTTATGATTTCTTTTATGTCTTGTTTKTCCTGTATCATACTTCAGGAAGCATTATAKCTGATCTTTTGYGAGAAKCTTGAGGGCTAAATGGTGTGAATTTCTTCCTCCAATCARCTTAAGAAGCAATCATACACAGGACAKACCTGGAGYGTTTCCAGGTTAATTAGTGTAGTTTACTRTTTTCGTTAAGTAGTTTAATATAGATATAATTTTAATTTGTTTAATTTCATTTAGTTTACTTTATTATTCATAAATCTTAAAATCAAAAAAGAGTTATCTTCGYTGTTTTGGGACARCAAGAAAATTAGTTTCAYWGGTTTTATTCAAATCTGTAGATTGTATGCAATGTATATTTGTGAATAAACTGTAATTAAATTGATAATTAGGTAGTTGATTTGAGTTATTATAATCATAGTTAGTATATTGTATATATAAGTAGTTAGTAATCTATAKATTAGTGTKGTTAGTTTAGTTTKCTTTATTAGTTTCTAGTTTCCTCTATTAGTTTATTTCAGATTAGTTTATTTTATTAGTTTMTTTTATTAGTTTATTTTATTAGTTTAGTTCTTTGTTTTTGTTTTATTAGTTTCTAGTTTCCTTTGGATTTMTTAGCTCAAATMTTTTCTCTTTGGTTTCCTTACGAGACCTTAGGGCGGCCAACRGAGCCRTTAAACTCGTCAGGGTGGTCCATTCCAAATGGCTTGGGTTATTAGACAACCCCGGACCGGTTCCACTCTCTTAATTGACGGACRGTCAATTTYGCCCGTCAACAATATTGTATGGMATTTGGATGAAACCCTAGAATAATTAAAGGATATTTAAATATCAGTTAACATCAATTGCTAAGGCCAATAGGGMTAGAGTTGCAAGGGTTGGTGCAATCTAGCGTTCAGTTTCAAACAACATTCAAGTTGTTATAAGACAAGCATAAACTATGGCACAAGTTGTTGTTTGCACCAGGCCATCTCTTGGACTTTCAAGATGTTCATGCAAGGGCACTCGTTGTCATACAATATTTACAACAACATCATCATCACTAGAGGGAGGTGAGTCTAAGTTTCTCATTAGTGAAATCAATGATAGTGCTAAGTTTGTTATTTTTCACTCTAGTGATATAAAAAAAACAATGGAAAGTGCTACTTCATCATCCAATGTGGAAGGAAATAAGAGGATCATATATTTCATATCCTCCTACCCTTGGTGAAGAATATATATACCATGAGTGTTGGAGGAAGGCCAAAGGCCAAAGGCCAAAGTGGAAAAGCATGGTGTTTTGGGAAAGAAAGCATGCACAAGGAAAGAGACAACTGGAAGGAAGAACAACACATGCACATGCAATGGAAAACAATAGGGGGAAGGAAGAACAAGATGAACACATGGGAGGAAGACCTAATGAAGGTAGGGTTAGGGTTTTGGTAAGGTATTGTAAATGGATGAAGAGCCCAAAATGTATAAATAGTGATACGAAGGTATCATAGGGAGTTGGATTTTGTGTGGTTCGGTTATGATTATTGTAGCTATGCATGAGTTGATGTGATATATAATGTTTTTTCTGTAAGACATATTTTGTATAAGTTGTTGAGCTAGAAAGGACGAGGGAAGGTAGATCTTGAGGATTAGATCGTAGGCTGAGGATCCTGGTGCGATCTAGTTCTCCTCATATAGATCTTACCCATCAGAGGATAATTGTAAGCACACAATGTTGCAGCGACATAAGGACTATAATAAAAGAGCTGAGAGCCAAATCTTTGTGGACGTAGCCTAGGAGGGGGTGAACCATGGTAAAATTTGTGTTGTGTGATGAATGTTTGCATATCTCTTGTTATCTGAAGCAACTATTCTTATGTTGAATGAATGAGTTTTTATATTGTTTGTTTAAGTGCTTTTGCGAAATTGAAGGAATAAGCCTATGGATATACTGTATAAATCATGAATAACAATATGTTGCATTTACAAGTCATAATAATGGTTCAATATTTATTTCTCTCATCTCACACTCAATCCTAGGCTATAAACACCTGAGTATTACAACCACCCATTCAATCTATCTTGGGTGAGACTGTGCAGTGCATTCTGTGTGTTGTGTTGCCTTCTGGTTTACTAGGAGGGCTGATAGTTTTAGAGGCTTTGTTGGAAACCCGAACAGACATGAAACCTGGGTCAATAAAATCATACATTATAGGAAAGAAGTAACCAACAAATGGTTCAATTTCCATTGGTAGGAGCACGAGAGGATTGAGTAGAGAAGATAAATCGAAGATCTATTGGAAGAAAATTAAGAAAAGGTTAGGGAAGATACCAATGAGCCATTAGGAGGGAATGCTGAGGCTGTGGAATTACACAAAAGCAGAGATCAAAACTTGGATAAGAACTAAGGAGCTAGAGTTTGCACAAAAAGAGAATAAAAACCTTAGACTAACACCTCGCAAATACCTTGAGAAATACATGTTTACTGATTTACATGAAGTATTTTTCTGTGATTTTCCGCATTTATTGTAGGAGTGGATACTAAGGTTGAAGGATAACCACACAATAAACTAGATTTGATAGCTAGAGTGGACCCCAATACCGATTGAGAAGCTTCAACAGGTGAACAACAAGTTCACCTATGCAGTAGAATTTTGGCTTGATAGTATTGTGGTAGGTTTTATCACAGAGTTTGCAGTAGACACAAGGAAGTTGCACAACATAGAAGATAAATATTTTCTATGGGGACATAGAGGAAGGTACATTCGATCACTCTGTACTTTGATTAATATATTACTATATAACAAATTTGTAATGACAATGGAATAAGACAACTAAATTTCCCTACGTGCATGGGGGAAAGGGGGAAGCACTGACAGAAAGAGGAGAAATGGAAGGAAGAAAGGATAAGGGAAAGAAGGAGGAGGAACCCTTGGACTTGATTAGGATGGATGATGACCAGATCAAGTGAATCTTGGTGACAACAGGAAATATGGGCAATGGAGTACCCTACCAATACAAGTTGAATACCAAGAAGGGAGTCGTAGCCGCGAGGGAAGTCTTGGTGAGCGATGAGGAAGAGGTAGAGGATCTTTTGGATATGGAGAAAATTGAGGAAATCCTGCACACAACATATGAGAGGAAGACAAGATGTCCAATAAAAGGAAGAGAAGGAAACAATCCTATCCATATTAATGTTAGTGTGGAACCCATAAACCCATGTGCGACTAATACACCAAAGAGAACACCACCATTTAGACAACCGATGTTCAGAAGAAGTATGACAGCAGGAAGTACATATACACAAGGAGAAACAACTGGAGGAGCTAGTTTAGGCAGTAGTAGTAAGGTATCTACACCGTGAGGAGGTAGTATTTCAGCATTCAGAATGGTAAGACATGATCCCACCATAAGGTTACCAGAATTTTGAGGAGAAGCAACAGAAGACCCCGAGAAGAGTTTTTTCATTTGTGAAAAGATATGGGAAGCAAAGCATATCAGTGATGAAGATACCAAACTTGCACAGCTAGATATTACACTAAGATATCATGCATTAGACTGGTACATGAGCCTAGACGCAAACAATGCTCTTGGGATGACAAGGAAACTGGAAGACATTAAGAAGTTAATGATAAATGAGTTCCAGAAGCTGATATCAGAGGATCAATACATGAACGATATGATAGAAATCCGACAAAAACCAGGAGAGTCATGTTGGCAGCCATTTCATATTTTTATCCTATCTTTATAAGTTGCCTACACAAGTGTTTTGGAACCCGTGATTCTCATCGCAAGCTTTGGAATAAAACAACACTATTATTTTGCGCATTTGCACACCTGCCTTTGTTCTCGTTTTCACGACTGCAAGCATGAAAACTTTGATTTCGAAGTCATGTCAATGGCATTAAAATCATCACTGGATTATTATGCTCACTCTTGTCTATGTGTTCATCGCATTTCCAATTTAATTATAGTTGCATAGTTGGAAAGACACCAAAAGTTTTACTCATTTGGCATTCTTTTGTTGTTAATATGATTTCATTTTTATAAGATTGTGATGATATTATAATGACTGTCATTGAGTCCTTAATACATTGGTGGTTTGATGTTCTATAGTCTTTCATCGAATTCCTTGGAGCATTGGTTTCATGAAAACACATTGACATTGTGGTTAGACCCTTGGTGCAATCATTTCATACAACATATATTTGTTATGATCAAACCCTTGGTGCTGATTTCGAAACATTGTTTTGATTTTAAAACCATGCAAACACTATTGCTTGTGCAAATTTTTGGATTGACTTACCATAGTTTTCGTTAATTGATTGGATTTCATTACTTTTAACACATTGCAATAGTGATTTGAATCACCATATGCGTCATCGGTTGTACATTTGGATATGACTGTTTTGCATGGGTTGATTTCGTTCCACCACCCTCGCACACTTTGGCATTAATGCCTGCCCTCTATCCCGGGTTACCTTTGTTGGTTTCGGGGAAGTCTGTGAGCTATTCGATCCTACATTTACCCTGTCCAAACCCTTGCCCATTTACCCAGCTCACTGTGTGCCCTTGCCTATGGCACCTGTGGTGCGCATAGAGCCTAATGGCAGCCAAACACTCCTACTATTCGACAATGCCCATGAGGATTTAGAAAATAGTAGCTAGTTGGTTTTTATCTAGAGATTTGAGGGTTTTAACCTTTCGGTAACCCAATAGTTTTCCCTCACCTTCGACGATTACAGGGATAAGGTTGGAGACATATATCTCGAGCTAAATGAGGAATTCCTCAGTTCGGCCACAGGAATACCAGCTACAGGGCAAAGGTGGTTTAAGAACTCCAAAGTAGACAATGTGCCATGGCCGCTCCTATTCACATCAAGAAATATTGTAAGTTGTGATAGAGGTATGCCTGTTACTACCCTCAAACCCTAGTGGCACGATCTTTTGGAAATTGTTAAGCCGTTTGTGACCTGTGAAGGTCATTATGGCTTGGTATTTCTATATCATCTTCGGTTGTTGATGAATTTTATAGAATACCCTTTGAATATGCCACATTATCTCTTACATAGTCTTTACAAGATGTCCAAACGATTTAAGCGTGAGAAGGATGATAGCAGCCTTTTCCATCACTGCTTGATCAAACTCATTATCATCCACCATTTGAGCCTTAGTGGTGATAGTTGGCAAGCCTTCCTATCAAGGAATGGCTTTTCCACTCCCGAGNTAGAGTTGCAAGGGTTGGTGCAATCTAGCGTTCAGTTTCAAACAACATTCAAGTTGTTATAAGACAAGCATAAACTATGGCACAAGTTGTTGTTTGCACCAGGCCATCTCTTGGACTTTCAAGATGTTCATGCAAGGGCACTCGTTGTCATACAATATTTACAACAACATCATCATCACTAGAGGGAGGTGAGTCTAAGTTTCTCATTAGTGAAATCAATGATAGTGCTAAGTTTGTTATTTTTCACTCTAGTGATATAAAAAAAACAATGGAAAGTGCTACTTCATCATCCAATGTGGAAGGAAATAAGAGGATCATATATTTCATATCCTCCTACCCTTGGTGAAGAATATATATACCATGAGTGTTGGAGGAAGGCCAAAGGCCAAAGGCCAAAGTGGAAAAGCATGGTGTTTTGGGAAAGAAAGCATGCACAAGGAAAGAGACAACTGGAAGGAAGAACAACACATGCACATGCAATGGAAAACAATAGGGGGAAGGAAGAACAAGATGAACACATGGGAGGAAGACCTAATGAAGGTAGGGTTAGGGTTTTGGTAAGGTATTGTAAATGGATGAAGAGCCCAAAATGTATAAATAGTGATACGAAGGTATCATAGGGAGTTGGATTTTGTGTGGTTCGGTTATGATTATTGTAGCTATGCATGAGTTGATGTGATATATAATGTTTTTTCTGTAAGACATATTTTGTATAAGTTGTTGAGCTAGAAAGGACGAGGGAAGGTAGATCTTGAGGATTAGATCGTAGGCTGAGGATCCTGGTGCGATCTAGTTCTCCTCATATAGATCTTACCCATCAGAGGATAATTGTAAGCACACAATGTTGCAGCGACATAAGGACTATAATAAAAGAGCTGAGAGCCAAATCTTTGTGGACGTAGCCTAGGAGGGGGTGAACCATGGTAAAATTTGTGTTGTGTGATGAATGTTTGCATATCTCTTGTTATCTGAAGCAACTATTCTTATGTTGAATGAATGAGTTTTTATATTGTTTGTTTAAGTGCTTTTGCGAAATTGAAGGAATAAGCCTATGGATATACTGTATAAATCATGAATAACAATATGTTGCATTTACAAGTCATAATAATGGTTCAATATTTATTTCTCTCATCTCACACTCAATCCTAGGCTATAAACACCTGAGTATTACAACCACCCATTCAATCTATCTTGGGTGAGACTGTGCAGTGCATTCTGTGTGTTGTGTTGCCTTCTGGTTTACTAGGAGGGCTGATAGTTTTAGAGGCTTTGTTGGAAACCCGAACAGACATGAAACCTGGGTCAATAAAATCATACATTATAGGAAAGAAGTAACCAACAAATGGTTCAATTTCCATTGGTAGGAGCACGAGAGGATTGAGTAGAGAAGATAAATCGAAGATCTATTGGAAGAAAATTAAGAAAAGGTTAGGGAAGATACCAATGAGCCATTAGGAGGGAATGCTGAGGCTGTGGAATTACACAAAAGCAGAGATCAAAACTTGGATAAGAACTAAGGAGCTAGAGTTTGCACAAAAAGAGAATAAAAACCTTAGACTAACACCTCGCAAATACCTTGAGAAATACATGTTTACTGATTTACATGAAGTATTTTTCTGTGATTTTCCGCATTTATTGTAGGAGTGGATACTAAGGTTGAAGGATAACCACACAATAAACTAGATTTGATAGCTAGAGTGGACCCCAATACCGATTGAGAAGCTTCAACAGGTGAACAACAAGTTCACCTATGCAGTAGAATTTTGGCTTGATAGTATTGTGGTAGGTTTTATCACAGAGTTTGCAGTAGACACAAGGAAGTTGCACAACATAGAAGATAAATATTTTCTATGGGGACATAGAGGAAGGTACATTCGATCACTCTGTACTTTGATTAATATATTACTATATAACAAATTTGTAATGACAATGGAATAAGACAACTAAATTTCCCTACGTGCATGGGGGAAAGGGGGAAGCACTGACAGAAAGAGGAGAAATGGAAGGAAGAAAGGATAAGGGAAAGAAGGAGGAGGAACCCTTGGACTTGATTAGGATGGATGATGACCAGATCAAGTGGATCTTGGTGACAACAGGAAATATGGGCAATGGAGTACCCTACCAATACAAGTTGAATACCAAGAAGAGAGTCGTAGCCGCGAGGGAAGTCTTGGTGAGCGATGAGGAAGAGGTAGAGGATCTTTTGGCTATGGAGAAAATTGAGGAAATCCTGCACACAACATATGAGAGGAAGACAAGATGGCCAATAACAGGAAGAGAAGGCAACAATCCTATCCATATTAATGTTAGTGTGGAACCCATAAACCCATGTGCGACTAATACACCAAAGAGAACACCACCATTTAGACAACCGATGTTCAAAAGAAGTATGACAGCAGGAAGTACATATACACAAGGAGAAACAACTGGAGGAGCTAGTTTAGGTAGTAGTAGTCAGGTATCTACACTGTGAGGAGGTAGTATTTCAACATTCAGAATGGCAAGACATGATCCCACCATAAGGTTACCAAAATTTTGAGGAGAAGCAATAGAAGACCCCGAGAATAATTTTTTCATTTGTGAAAAGATATGGGAAGCAAAGCATATCAGTGATGAAGATACCAAACTTGCACAGCTAGATATTACACTAAGATAACGTGCATTAGACTGGTACATGAGCCTAGATGCAAACAATGCTCTTGGGATGACAAGGAAACTGGAAGACATTAAGAAGTTAATGATAAATGAGTTCCAGAAGTTGATATCAGAGGATCAATACATGAACGAGATGATAGAAATCCGAAAGAAACCAGGAGAGTCATGTTGGCAGCCATTTCATATTTTTATCCTATCTTTATAAGTTGCCTACACAAGTGTTTTGGAACCCGTGATTCTCATCGCAAGATTTGGAATAAAACAACACTATTATTTTGCGCATTTGCACACCTGCCTTTGTTCTCGTTTTCACGACTGCAAGCATGAAAACTTTGATTTAAAAGTCATGTCAATGGCATTAAAATCATCACTGGATTATTATGCTCACTCTTGTCTATGTGTTCATCACATTTCCAATTTAATTATAGTCGCACAGTTGGAAAGACACCAAAAGTTTTACTCATTTGGCATTCTTTTGTTGTTAATATGATTTCATTTTTATAAGATTGTGATGATATTATAATGACTGTCATTGAGTCCTTAATACATTGGTGGTTTGATGTTCTATAGTCTTTCATCGAATTCCTTGGMGCATTGGTTTCATGAAAACACATTGACATTGTGGTTAGACCCTTGGTGCAATCATTTCATACAACATATATTTGTTATGATCAAACCCTTGGTGCTGATTTCGAAACATTGTTTTGATTTTAAAACCATGCAAACACTATTGCTTGTGCAAATTTTTGGATTGACTTACCATAGTTTTCGTTAATTGATTGGATTTCATTACTTTTAACACATTGCAATAGTGATTTGAATCACCATATGCGTCATCGGTTGTACATTTGGATATGACTGTTTTGCATGGGTTGATTTCGTTCCACCACCCTCGCACACTTTGGCATTAATGCCTGCCCTCTATCCCGGGTTACCTTTGTTGGTTTCGGGGAAGTCTGTGAGCTATTCGATCCTACATTTACCCTGTCCAAACCCTTGCCCATTTACCCAGCTCACTGTGTGCCCTTGCCTATGGCACCTGTGGTGCGCATAGAGCCTAATGGCAGCCAAACACTCCTACTATTCGACAATGCCCATGAGGATTTAGAAAATAGTAGCTAGTTGGTTTTTATCTAGAGATTTGAGGGTTTTAACCTTTCGGTAACCCAATAGTTTTCCCTCACCTTCGACGATTACAGGGATAAGGTTGGAGACATATATCTCGAGCTAAATGAGGAATTCCTCAGTTCGGCCACAGGAATACCAGCTACAGGGCAAAGGTGGTTTAAGAACTCCAAAGTAGACAATGTGCCATGGCCGCTCCTATTCACATCAAGAAATATTGTAAGTTGTGATAGAGGTATGCCTGTTACTACCCTCAAACCCTAGTGGCACGATCTTTTGGAAATTGTTAAGCCGTTTGTGACCTGTGAAGGTCATTATGGCTTGGTATTTCTATATCATCTTCGGTTGTTGATGAATTTTATAGAATACCCTTTGAATATGCCACATTATCTCTTACATAGTCTTTACAAGATGTCCAAACGATTTAAGCGTGAGAAGGATGATAGCAGCCTTTTCCATCACTGCTTGATCAAACTCATTATCATCCACCATTTGAGCCTTAGTGGTGATAGTTGGCAAGCCTTCCTATCAAGGAATGGCTTTTCCACTCCCGAGTCTGTTCAAATTAACAAGGTTGTGGTCACTGAAACCCTGGTTATGCCTACCATGCCATATCCTACCCTTCTACCCCCTGTCAAACCCTCGAATTACCCCAGCTGTGACCTACCTGATACCATAGATGACCCATGTGATAAAGAAAATACTAAGGCCATCAAGAGGCCTGTGAGGAATAAAGGAAAAGGTGATACTAGTGTGAACAGTAAAGGAAAGAAAAATGCATGATGGATATTGAGATGTGTCTGGAACAAGCCCAAACAGAGCACTGACCAAAAGCCTATCATCTTGAGCGAGGATTCTGACTTTGATATTGAACATTTCCTAGCCGAGGAATACCCCTATTCTCATGGCCTATGCTCTATGGAACCCTATGAATATGTTTCCAACTTACCTCTATGCCTCAAGAACGACCCCAAATTCCTGGGAATTAAGCTTCACGGTGACACCCCTGGTAACTTGAAATAACCCTTGCATGTAATGCCAAGGCCTGAGCAACCACTGTGTACTCAATGGAATGCCTGGATTGAACGTTATTACACCGACATTCCCCTGTTGCAATCTAAGATTAAATTTTTGGAGGAATGAGTGACAGTGTTGTCAAAGGAGAACGACAGGCTACAAGCCAATGAAAAGAAACAAAAAACCATCGGTTCGATTGTCTTCAAAAATGTTGAAGCAACAACGGCCTTTGTCAATTCAAAGTTATCATGATCAAATCATTTTCTTGCTACGCAGGTATGTACTTCAACATCAATTTTGTTTTATGAGTTGGTTTGAATTAATATAACTAATTGAGTTTTCTTTCAATTAGTTCTGTTCATTTAATAGATTCAAAATGATTCTGTCATTTTCAAATTACCAAAAATGATTTCGTTATGAACCATGTAAAGAAGATTTGTTTGCTAAACTCGGACATGGCTATGATTTGGTTAATGTGATTTTATTGTTCTCAGATTAGTACAAATGATTGATTTGTTTTCGATTCTATTTGATTTTCTTTTGAAACAATTCTGTATGTTTGAATTAGGGTAGCCGATTGGGTTTGCTTTTGTTTAAATTCTGTTCGAATAGATTCAAGAAACGATTTTGTTTCATTTTGAATAAATATTTTCATTTTGGATTATGATGGCATTCGACCTGTACAAAAGATTTGTTTGCTAAAATCGTGTAACTATGTTCTAATTGATACGATTTTGCATTAGTATAACGCTTGTGTCGGCCCTAAGTTAGTTTGATTCATTTCTGTTTGGTTNATTTACCCAGCTCACTGTGTGCCCTTTCCTATGGCACCTGTGGTGCGCATAGAGCCTAATGGTAGCCAAACACTCCTACTATTCGACGATGCCCGTGAGGATTTAGAAAATAGTAGCTAGTTGGTTTTTATCCAGAGATTTGAGGGTTTTAACCTTTCGGTAACCCAATAGTTTTCCCTCACCTTCGACGGTTACAGGGATAAGGTCGGAGACATATATCTCGAGCTAAATGAGGAATTCCTCAGTTCGGCCACAGGACTACCAGCTACAGGGGCAAAGGTGGTTTAAGAACTCCAAAGTAGACAATGTGTCGTGGCTGCTCCTATTCACATCAAGAAATATTGTAAGTTGTGATAGAGGTATGCCTGTTACTACCCTCAAACCCTAGTGGCACGATCTTTTGGAAATTGTTAAGCAGTTTGTGACCTGCGAAGGTCGTTATGGCTTGGTATTTCTATATCATCTTCGGTTGTTGATGAATTTTATAGAATACCCTTTGAATATGCCACATTATCTCTTACATAGTCTTTACAAGATGTCCAAATGATTTAAGCGTGAGAAGGATGCTAGCAGCCTTTTCCATCACTGCTTGATCAAACTCATTATCATCCACCATTTGAGCCTTAGTGGTGATAGTTGGCAAGCCTTCCTATCAAGGAATGGCTTTTCCACTCCCGAGTCTGTTCAAATTAACAAGGTTGTGGTCACTGAAACCCTGGTTATGCCTACCATGCCATATCCTACCCTTCTACCCCCTGTCAAACCCTCGAATTACCCCAGCTGTGACCTACCTGATACCATAGATGACCCATGTGATAAAGAAAATACTAAGGCCATCAAGAGGCCTGTGAGGAATAAAGGAAAAGGTGATACTAGTGTGAACAGTAAAGGAAAGAAAAATGCATGATGGATATTGAGATGTGTCTGGAACAAGCCCAAACAGAGCACTGACCAAAAGCCTATCATCTTGAGCGAGGATTCTGACTTTGATATTGAACATTTCCTAGCCGAGGAATACCCCTATTCTCATGGCCTATGCTCTATGGAACCCTATGAATATGTTTCCAACTTACCTCTATGCCTCAAGAACGACCCCAAATTCCTGGGAATTAAGCTTCACGGTGACACCCCTGGTAACTTGAAATAACCCTTGCATGTAATGCCAAGGCCTGAGCAACCACTGTGTACTCAATGGAATGCCTGGATTGAACGTTATTACACCGACATTCCCCTGTTGCAATCTAAGATTAAATTTTTGGAGGAATGAGTGACAGTGTTGTCAAAGGAGAACGACAGGCTACAAGCCAATGAAAAGAAACAAAAAACCATCGGTTCGATTGTCTTCAAAAATGTTGAAGCAACAACGGCCTTTGTCAATTCAAAGTTATCATGATCAAATCATTTTCTTGCTACGCAGGTATGTACTTCAACATCAATTTTGTTTTATGAGTTGGTTTGAATTAATATAACTAATTGAGTTTTCTTTCAATTAGTTCTGTTCATTTAATAGATTCAAAATGATTCTGTCATTTTCAAATTACCAAAAATGATTTCGTTATGAACCATGTAAAGAAGATTTGTTTGCTAAACTCGGACATGGCTATGATTTGGTTAATGTGATTTTATTGTTCTCAGATTAGTACAAATGATTGATTTGTTTTCGATTCTATTTGATTTTCTTTTGAAACAATTCTGTATGTTTGAATTAGGGTAGCCGATTGGGTTTGCTTTTGTTTAAATTCTGTTCGAATAGATTCAAGAAACGATTTTGTTTCATTTTGAATAAATATTTTCATTTTGGATTATGATGGCATTCGACCTGTACAAAAGATTTGTTTGCTAAAATCGTGTAACTATGTTCTAATTGATACGATTTTGCATTAGTATAACGCTTGTGTCGGCCCTAAGTTAGTTTGATTCATTTCTGTTTGGTTCGATTTGCAAACAATGTTGCGTGCCTTGAATTAGCATAATTATTTGTATGAGTTGGATTAGTATCAAAGACAGATTTGATGTGGCTCTGTTAGTTTGGATTTATAAAATGATTATGTTGAGTGTTGGATTGACATATTATGTCTATATTGAATTCTCACCAGAGGTTTGCTTGATATTCAATTTGGGTTTGTTTTGATTGAAATAGATTCAAACATGATTTCGTTTTCTATGAATTAGCATAGAAGTTTTGGTTTAATGATTCGTTTTGTTTTAAAATAGAAATTAAATATTTGTTTAATAGTTCAAATATATTTCTGTTAGTTTTGGATTGATTTAAAATGGTTATGTTTTCAAATTAGACCATCTACAGAATCGCAAGATTCTGTAGCTAGTCTTAAAACTTAGATTTTTGTTAATAATTCTCACAGGGATGTTTTACCCTGTGGCCTTTAAATACTTGTTATTTTTTGTAAATGAACCCATCATCACTGTTGGGAGAACAAGACTATGGATTTATGATGATACAGACTTGAATGGAAGTCAATCTTTTGTAACAACTTTAGCTTTCAATTTATCATGCTTTCGTTCAGGTTTTGTGCATTCTAATTTGTGATTAAGTCTTTGACTACTTTAGATATCAAGAATTATTACAGGTTAATGCGTTGTGATTTAAATTCCGTCCATGTCTATTGTATCTCAGCTTTATCACAACAATTATTCTGTTTCAATTTAATGAATAAAGGTTTATCTTCTTCGTTAATTGAACTGTTCTGTACAAATCTTTGCATAGGGATTTATCTAACTGTGATGATTTGTAAATCATAAGATTGTTGTCAGTTTTATGTCTTGTTTGTTCTGTCGTTGATATTCAAAAGAGCAATGTTGCTTCCTGTTTACAAGAAGCCTGTGGAAAATTTGGTGTGGGTTTCCTCCCATCGAATAGCTGAATCAGATACTTTGCACGGGACAAATTGGAAAGAGTTATTACAGGTTAGTTTATTAGTGTTATTTAAGTAGTTTAGATAGATATATTAGTTCAGATATATTAGTTAAGATTATTATTTTTTGATTGCTCATCTTAGATAGTTTCCGTTTTATTTCTTTCTCATAAAATTATAAAAATAAAAAAAAAATAGTTTTGCTGTCATAGGACAGTGTATAAATGATTTTTGCAGGTTTTCAATTAAAATATGTAATCTTTAAATATTATACATTTTTTTATTAAGATCTAATTTTGTTAATTGAAAATTTAATTTCATAAAATTATGGTTGTATAATATTAGACAGTAGACTGTATATATATATATATATATATATATATATATATATATATATATATATATATATATCTCTTTTTTTGTTGTTTTCATTTAGATTAGTTCCTTTAATTTTAGTTTTCTTTCATTTTCTTAGGACTTAGATCGACCAATGGAGCCTCTAAACCCATTGGGGTGGATCATCCCAAATGGATTGGGTTATTTAGACAACCCCGGACCGGATCCACTCCTCCAGTTGGCGAGCATGAAATTTCGCCCATCAACAAGTCAATATGGGAGATTGATCATAGATTCAAGCGACTAAAGGGGAATTTGAAGTATCTCATGAACGATATGAAACATAGACACATGTTTGTCAATTCACTGTTACTACATTTAAAATATCCTTGCGACAATAGAATTTTCAAATGCAGGCAGAAGATTTGCAGGCAGCCTTATAGCTGGAACAAAATCAGTATCAACAGACAGACCCAGCTATTGAAGAACTAAAGGAGGAATTGAAGAAATTAATGTTTCAGCTGAACCAGAATAAGAACAAGGATAAATGAGAAGTCGTTTTGTGTACCACATGTAGGATGAAAGGACACCACAAGAACAAATGCCCAACATTCATGTAGTATATGATAGTAGGAATGCCAAATCCACTACCAACAAGAGGATTGTGTTGCGAAATCTGCAAGAAATTGGGTCATGAACCTTATCACTGCACGATGATGTAGAAATACCAGACAGTCCTGAAGAGCTCATATTGCACCTTTTTCAAGTCAGTGAGCCATGATGTCAAAGACTACATAACTATGGATTTGATGCGGGAAAGGACATCAGATGCATATAGAGTGCAGGAAGAAATGATGATAGGGAAAGTTGCACCACAGTTTAA
>JZKD02S1813035.1:29268-40432 GCA_000966675.3 Picea glauca
GCTTATGGATTCTTGTGATGATGTTGATGGATTATGATGTTATGTTATTTGATATCTTTATATTGACAGATGCTATTGACAAGTTTCCCCTGAGTGTGCAGGACACTTGACAGATTGAGGATGCCACTGGCATCAATGGACCTCCTTGGACTCCGGGTCGAGTCACAGAGTGGACTTTATTGGTTTGGTTATTTTTATTTATGCATATGTGACATATGATCGAGTATATTATGATGTTGTTTATGGATCATTGACAATGTTTCGTTGATGGATGTAGGCTGGAGATTGATTGCTAATTAGACTCACATAAGGGGACATGAAAAACAACCAGATATTGAGGGAGAGGTGTGGTAGTTTCCCTATGACATTCTACTAGCACTCCTGCCGTGGCTGGAATTGTAGGTTAACGATTACCTAGTTCAAGAGATCCATGATGTCATGAGGGCACACTGAGACAGTCGCTCATGAAGATTCTAAGGGGCATGCAATAAGGTAGGTCCCTTATTCCTTAGAGGCCCTAGTCTCTCACAAGGTCGCTTGAATGGAATATTGACTCCAAGGGTTGGACAACTACCAAAACCAGTCTAAGGTGAGTGGCACCCTTGGAGCACGTAGTGCATCTTGAAGGGCATGTCACATAATTAAAATTTGAATCAAAGGCAAGTGGCACATTTGGAGCATGGACTGCGTCTTGAAGGGGACGTCGTGGTATAAAAAAAATGAGTCAATGAATCTAGGTGGCCTAGAAAACCTGAGTGAATGTTAAACTTTAAAACCTTGAGCATGTATCGAATTAATTAATTGATGGATTAATTAACTAAAGAATGAACTTATTAAGCATAATCCCTAAGGGTCTAGGCATTTGCAAATAAATATTTAACTAATCCTAAGTCTAAGTGAGTGAGAAGACTAAAAACTAAATTTTTTAAATTAAATGATGAGGGGATGAAATAAATCAAATTAAGAATTAATGAAAATAAAAATAAATCCTAAGGAGTGATTAATGCACTTGTGCAAGTAAATACTAAATTAGAATTTAAAGTGAGAAAGAATAAAGAACAAATATCTATAAGCATAGAAAGGTATCTAGTCTAGTCTAACTAAATAACTTTCCTAAATTAAACACAACTCAGTTTTAGAAAGATGCCAGTCATTAAAGGGGAAATAAAGGGAATAAAGGGACAACTAGGAGTGATTTTATGAGTGTTTTTAGGATGGGTGAGAGAAATTGACATTTAATTTAATTAAATTGTGGATTTATTGGTGCAACTAAGGGAATGGGTGACAAGTGTATGGGGGGAGTAATTCCTAATTAATTTAAAAAAAACAAATTTAATTTGCAAATGGCAAGTGGTCACTAAGAAAAATTCTATAAAAGAAATGGCTAAGAGGAGGAATGGGGGATGACTGGTATGAGTAAGGTTATGTTGGAGAAATTTAGACTGGTTTTACTTGTGAGAGTTGGGATACCTAGCTTGAGAAAGAGAGAGAGAGTGGTAGCCCTACCTTGCGAGGCGAGTCAGGAGCTAGAGTACTCTGGTTGTGGTTGTGCGTGGCCCCTTTGTGGCTTGGGGGATAAGGGGGAAGAAGAGTAACCCTAGAATTGGATGGGAGGTACCGATAATTCTTCATGGTTAGTAAGCGGGGAGCTGGACGGAGCACAACCGCGGGAGAACATCTTCAAATTCTTGTCATCGGTTATGGTATTTTATGGTTAATTGTTTGTATAAAATATTGATAGATCTGGACACTAAATATGTTTGGAAAAAATTGTGATATTATTGTTTTTAACTATCATGAATTGCGAATTATAATGACATCAACAGGAAGATTGAAATTTTGTATTATTATAGTTTATGTCTCATTGAATGAATTTTTAAATTCTAATATCCACAAGAAGGCAGAGGAGATCTTGTAGTTGTTAACATTTCCTGGATTGATCAGCTTTTCGATAACGCTTGAACCTTAAATTTTTATATCATTTTGTGTAAAAAAAACTCAAACCCTTCCAGGTCGAGAGGTCATCTCTTCTCATAGTTGGGGTCATAGAATCATATCTACTCACTGCTGGGTAGGTGACTGATGTGTATGTAAATTTATAACCCTTGGGCTTATTCGAAAAGGCTCTTCTACATCCATGAATGTCTCTGTGATAACTAAGTCTTAAATGGAAGCAACAAAACTTGAACTCCAAATAACAACATCTATTTCCCCTTCCTCAACATTGTGTAAATTGTGTGTCCTTCGAGGTCTGTCATCTCTATGATTTTTAAAACATGGTGTACCTCAGTGTTTCCCTCGATCTGCCCTACGAAAGACACTTAAGAACTCGCCCAACGATTTTTCTACCCTCCTTCTCTTGCCCATAAATTTTCCTTCGTTGTCTCTAAGATTTCCCTAGTCTTCCATGGCATATAAACCCCAAAATTATACTCTGTGTATGGCTTAATATTGCGCCCAATTTCGAGATCCCTCCTGGCATATAACCCCCAAAATTATTCTATGTGTATGGATTAATATTTTCACCCAAATTTGAGCTCCTTCATGGCGTATAACCCCCGAAATTATTCATTGTGTATGGCATAAGAATTGTGCCCAATTTCGAGCTCCCTTCTGGTGTTTAATCCCGGATTTATTCATTGTCTGTGGCTTAAGAATTGTAACCAATTTAGAGCTCATCCTCTCGATTTTATTCCCAAACTAACTTTTTGTATAGCATTGAATTTCGCCCAACTTTAGAGCTCACTCCTGGCGATGTTAATCCTCAAATTATCTCTGTGCATGGCATTAAATTTTCACCCAGATTGAAAGCTTCCTATTGGCGGTGTTTGCCTTGCGTCTCAACTAAATTATTGTTTCATTTTTCCCTTCACTTCAGCATTTTTATTGATGCGTTTTCCCTTCACTTCAGCACTTTGCTGCATTTTCCCTTCACTTCCACATTTTTCACTTCACATCTTGCAATGTTAAGATGTAGACTTTTTTGTTGCCTATTTCAGTCCATATAGTCAATATGAAAATCTATACAAACTCTAAATCATTTGTTTGTACCCCTTATATACTGAACATCCTAAAATTTATATGCAGACTGAAAATTTAACATATAATAAGTCTCACTGATAAATTTGTAGTAGACATACTAAGGAAAAAGGATATAATCACACTTGAATATAATCAGTACAGATGCACGCCGTGGGATCACTCCAAGTTAAAAGTGTAATCATTTTCAATATAATGAATTTAGAGGATCTATTACAAATCTAGAGGATATATTTAGGTGGTTTATATAAAAAAAGTAAACATTATATTAAATAAATGTTCATATAACGAACACAACCCACAGAGCTGACATTGGCTAATGGCGAATTGATTATGGTTATTTTATTTTCCCTTGAATCTACTATTATTTTAAGGTTTCCTTTAGAGCTTTTTCTTGAAAAGGGTACAGTGGGGAAACATATTATGTCAAAATAATTAGACATAAAGTCAAGGTCATAAGAGTTTGTTTTCATTAAAATCAATGAAGTGTGCCCACACTAGTCACATCTAAGGAATATCCTTTGGAATGATTTACTTTTGAACTTGGGTATAGTTCTAAACTTTAGTACTTGAATTGGATATTTATTGGATTAGCAATTTAATTGCTTACACGCCTTGAATAAATCTCACTTGTGATTTCTTTGTAGGTATTCCTTTGCGACCTGAAATTAATAGAGTACACTTCTCACGTGAATGAAATTTAATGTATTAATGTTGGTTTAGATATAAGACTTCTTGCGCGCAGTGAAAATGAGATGTAATGAATGATTGTTTAGATATTAGACTTCTTGCGTGAAATGAACCTTAATGTGACAGATGGTTTCATTTATGTGATTGGAATCTTGCACCATGAATATAATTGATAATTACTCTTGCGCCATTGAATGATGTGATGTATGTTGTAATAAAATTTGTTTCACACCTTGAAATAAAATAGATGTTCTCTTCTGCGCCATAAAAATAAAGTGATTACACTTGTGCCTCAACCTTTGTCGTTGTATTATTGATGAAGTATTTACATTCGCTTGCACCTTTGAATTTAATGTTGATCACTCTTGTGTCATGAATAAATTGCTAATTAATCTTGTGTCATGAAATTATGTCGATATATGACTGATTTAGTAACTAGTTTTCTGTTGCGCCATTAATGAAGTTGACATGTGATTGTTCTAGAGCTTGTTTACTCTCGCGTGCAATGAATATTTAAAGTTGATGAATGATTGTTAGAATTTGATATCACAGGCGCCATGAATTAAATGTTGATGTATGATTGATGAAGATGATGATTACCCTTGCACCATGATTAATTGATGATTAGGATTGATTGATTGATCTAGTTGATGTTGGATTTGATTGTTAGTGTGATGTAGACACCTCCTTTTTCCTCAGAACAATCGCTAGCCCTGAGACCTTAAATGGTAAAAATCAATTGGATTATGGGCTTGAGTGTTGCTTATGTGTCTTGGAGGTCCTAACCTTGCAGGGTAGGTTGGAAAGGTATTATCTTTATGTCATCTTTATGTTAACTTTATGTTATCATTATGTTATCTCATGTTCTCTATGTTATCTTTATGTTATCCTTATGTGAAAAGTTATGCGATTAAAAGTATTGATGATTCCAGTTAATCATGATTAGTTGATCTTGCATCACCATCTATGATGCTTGTTGTTTATGTGTCATTATCTAAATGTGATGATGTGTTGATTATCTGTCATTACTAATTATGTTGATGCATTGGTTGTGACATTATTTGACTGCGACAATGAGTTGCTTGTGATTCTTTAATTATGATGTCGTCGATTAGGTGTTGCTCGAATTATGTGTTGATGCTAATTTCATAATGCTTTAATTTTTTTTTACCTATTGTGCTTCTCTTTTCTTAGTCGTAATGGAGGGGTCGTTACATATGGTATCAGAGCGGGTTCAACCCCGTGAATTTGGATCATTATGCCTTCTACTGTACTAAACACTTGATTAATGATTTATCACTAATTAAATTGAATTGTTTCCCTATAGGTAATCATGGTTAGAGGACGTCACTGAGGCAGATGATGTGGTGCTAGGGGAGGAGTTGTGATGCCTCCAGTAGCATCCATGCTAGAGGGGTCTAACCCCCAAGGAAAAGAACAAGTCATTGGACAAGAGCATATTGTTGTGGGGGATGTGGTTGGATTGTTGAGGTCCTTTCAGAGGATGTCAGAGGCCTTAATTAACCATATGGATAGAGATGAGGAGAGGGCACCTGTACCCCTCGAGAGTCCACAACGCACCCCAGCTGGTACTGGTGGCATTCAGAAGGAACTCGAGAAGGTCAAGTTTCCCGAGTTCTTGGGTTCCACGGACAACGTAGACACCAAGGCATGGCTGGAGAACATGGTGATGTGCTTCAAAATTCATGACTACACCTCCAACATGAAAGTCTTCATGTTGATATTTCAACTGAAGGGGAGCTCTCTTCTATGGTGGAAGACGCTCCTACCATAATTGAACATGGTTGTCGAAGACGTGTTATGGGAAATGTTCGAGGAGCGGTTTCGAGAGAGGTATTTGTCAAAGGAATTCATTGAGCGCCCGCTCAATTTCAATGCCTTACAAGAGGGTAGTCATACAATGCCTGAGTATTAGGCTCGTTTCATGGAGCTACTTAGGTATGCTTCGCATATGAGCATTGAGAAGCTCAAGGTCAACAAGTTTGTGTTCAGCCTTAATGTCGTCATTCGTGCGAAGGTGATGATCATAATGCCTCAGACATTCCACGATGTATTCCATAAGGCCCTCATAGCTGAGGAAGAGATGATCAACGAGAGTCAAGGTAGGACTCCTGCACAACCAAAGGGACAGATGACTTCTGGTGCGCAGCAGCATCAGACACCAGCTAGACATTCATTAGGGTTTCGAGGTACTCTGAGAGGATCCATGTTCATGACACCATGACGACTGACACCTTAAAAACAGACTCCGTACAAAGGACCACAACATTAGCAACAACACCATCTACAGTAGAATAGACTAGGGTTTCAGTCTAGTGGGACCACGGCTTATACTTCAGGTACCAGGAGTATTGGACTGAAGACCAGATGTTGGACTTGTGGAGAGACACATTACCAACATGACTGTACATTTGAGAGGGCCAGATCATCCAGTCCAGCCGCACACACTGCAGTAGGAGACTTGGGAAAGGCCCACCGGATTCATAAAACGGTGAATAACAGATAGGTCGAGTACCAGTCTACTGTGCTTGAGACGTCAGGTACCATCACTGACGAGACCTTTAGTATTTCGATAGATCTTGGTGCTACAAAGAGATTTATTTCTAGTGCAGTGCTAAAAATAATCAAGGTAAAGGCAGTCGAACAGGATGAGTTTAGCTATGTGGAAATGGCTTCGGGAGCCAAGAAGAAGGTTAGAGTAAGGGTTACGGACTGTAGCCTCAACCTGGGAGATTTTCTAATGAAGGAAAACCTGTACGTCACAATCTTAGGATCTTATGACGCCATGATCGGTATGGACTGCTTGGAATCGCATGATGTGATACTCAACTGTAAGAAAAAATGGTCGAGCTTAACCAATGATGAGGGACATAGACGAGTGATTGTAGGAAGAAACCAGGGAGTTTCCCTAAGGTTCATTTCTTCCCTACAACTATGGAAGAGCATGCGCAAAGGATGCAAGCTATATACAATTTTAGCACTGAACGAAAAGGGAATGGCAGAAGGATTAGAAAACCTTTTGGTAGTATGAGACTTTGTGAACATGTTCCCAAAAGAGTTACCAGGTTTGCCGCTTGAAAGAGAGCTAGAATTTACCATCGACTTAAAACCTGGAACTGAACCGATAGAAAGAACGACTTATTGGATGTCGACCCCTGAGTTACAGGAGTTGAAAATGAAACTGAAGGAGCTATTGGACCTAGGAATTATATGTCCAAGTGTGTCACCTTGGGGTGAACCTCTTATTTTCATACGGAAGAAGGTGTTGGGTATGTGTTATATTCTTTTCATGTCTGTGTGTGGGCGCGTCAGATATGACTATTGCGGATGAAGATCCCTCTAGTAGTTCTCTATGTGTCATGTGCACCGGGCACTCTCCTAGGGGGGTCCCAGGGGGGGCAGGTATGCCCCCCCTGGTTACGCGCAACATTCGACAACTGGCGGTAGCTTTTTGGGTGGTTTTTGCTATTTTTAGAGGTTTTGTAAATTAATCCTGGATTAAGGGATTAGGGTTTTGGTATCTAAGAAATACCTAAAAACATTTTATATATATTGTATGGTGAATGGTGAAATTTGAATATAATGAACATAAGAAAGGTTTCCCCAGTTGAGGGTTTCCGATATAAAATCTTTATGTACTCTGTGTATGAGCCATTGATTAAATTTTGTTTTTCTTAAGAATCTATATGCATTTCTTTACTTCACAGGTTTAAAAATTACATGTGGTATCAGAGCTCATTTTTGGCTTAAGAGGGATGCCTTTGTTATTGAGGGTTTGGCTCGGTCTTGATAGATCAAGTTTATCTTGGGTCTGTGACAAACCTGGGTTTAGTGGGAGATTTTGCAGTGGAGATTCAAGTATATAAAGAGGAATGGCGAGCTCATCTAGAATCGAGATAGAAAAGTTCAATGGTAAAAACTTTGAGCTATGGAAGCTCAAGATGGAGGACCTTCTTGTAGACAAAGAACAATGGATCGATGTGGATCCTGGTACATAACCTACTAGTACATCATATACTAGCACACATGCTACTGGTACACAACCTACTAGTACACAAACTACTAGTACACCAGCTATTGGTATGTCGAAGGAATATTGGGAGAAGTTGGACAAAAGAGCAAGGAGTACTATTCAACTCTGCCTGGAAGATTCAGTTTTGTTGAATGTCATGGGAGAATCTACAGCCAAGGAACTATGGGATAAGTTGGGGAATTTGTATCAATCAAAGTCCTTGGTAAACAAGTTGTTTCTTCAAAATAAGTTGTATCATATTAGGATGGAATATAGAGATTCTGTGACAGAACATCTAAATGCATTTAATACTCTGGTAAGTCAACTTGTCTCTATTAATATTACGATTGCAGAAGAAGATAAGTGTATTACTTTGTTATGTTCTTTGCCAGACTCTTAGGATAATCTGGTTGTAGCAATTGGTAGTACCACTCAATATACATTGAAGTATGAGGATGTAGTTTCATCCTTGTTATCTGAAGAGATGAGGAGGAAAAGCATGGATAGTCATAGCACAAATGATTTATTTGTAAGAGGTCATACCCAAGATAGGAATCCTGGTAAACCTTCGAGGGGGGAGATCTAAATCTACAAGTAGATCTAAGTCTCTAGGAAAATATTTGAGGAAATGTTGGAAGTGTGGTAAAACAGGGCATTATAAGAAAGATTGCAAGTCTAAGATGGTTGATAAACCAAAGGGATCTAATAGTACCTCTTCCATAGAGGCGAAAACCTCCACTGAAGAAGGAGGTGATGTTTACCTGGCATCTACAAGTACACATATAGACCGTGATATATGGTTGACCGACTCAGGTGCATCATACCATATGACTCCTCACAGGGAGTGGTTCTCTGAATATGAAAAATATGATGGTGGTGTTGTATTCCTAGGAGATGACTCGACAAAAAAAATCTTGGGACATGGAAGGGTTAAGTTGCTGCTAAAAGATGGAAGGATTAGAACTCTCCATGGGGTTCTGCACATTCCAAAACTAGCCAGGAGCCTAATATCTGTAAGCAAGATGGATGATGCAGGAGTGGATACTGTATTTTGAAATAACACTTGCAAGATGGTACGAGGAGAAATGGTGTTGATGAGGGGAGTTCGGTGTGGAACTATGTACAATTTTTTGGGAAGCACTTATACTAATGGGTGTAAAAGTTATGTTGTCCCTGAATAGAGAAATAAAGAATACAAGACCAATATTGTCCCTGGAAAGAAGACCATGTTCTAACATCAAAGACTGGGACATATTGGAGAAAAGGGCCTTCGAACACTACACGGTAAAGGTATGGTTGAAGGTATGTCTAATTGCACTCTGGATTTTGATTTCTATGAACATTGCATATATGGTAAATAGAATCAAGTAAGATTCCCATCTGGTGCTACAAGAGTAAAGGGGATCTTAAAGTTGATACACAGTGATGTGTTTGGACTTGTTCATATTCCATCCCTAGGTAAATCTGTGTATTATGGTTCATTCATAGATGATTTTTCAAGGAACACATGGATTTATTTTCTTGGAAATAAATCTGAGGTATTTGACAAATTTAAAGAGTTTAAGGCTCTGGTAGAAAATCAGATAGAGAAGAAAATAAAGGTATTGAGAACAGATAATGGTGGAGAATTCTGCGGAAATGAATTCAAAGGATTCTGTAATAAGTGTGGTATAGCAAGGCAAAAGACTACTCCATACACTCCTCAACAAAATGGAGTTTCAAAAAGGATGAACAAGACACTGATGGAAAAGCAAGGAGCATGCTCAGCAGTGTCGGGTTAGGACAAGAATTCTGGGCAGAGGTAGTGGGTACAACATGTTACCTGGTCAATTGATCGCCTTCATCAACGTTGGATGATAAAACTCCACACGAGGTATGTTCTGGAAAGAAACCCTCTCTTCAACATATTAGAGTGTTTGGTTGTGGTGCTTATGTACATTTTCCAAAGGAAAATAGGAGTAAGCTGGATAAAAAGGCTGAAAAGTGTATCTTTATTGGTTATAAAGATGGTGTGAAAGGTTATAAACTTTGGAACCCAGAAACCAAGAAGACTATATACAGTCGAGATGTTGTGTTCAGAGAGGTAAAAGATGTGTCCAAACAATAATTCCTACCAACGTAAGACGAACCTGAGAAAATAGAGCTTGAGTTGGATGATGCAAAATTTGAATCATCTGAAGAAGAGGAAGCAGAAGAGGAAGAAGAAGAAACTCATACCCCAGTATTGAGGAGATCAGTGAGAGATAAAAGGAAACTAGAAAGGTATAGTCCACTTGATTTATATTCCAATTTTTCTTTATCTATTATTGATAATGATCCCAGAACTGTTAAGGAAGTAGTGAATTCATAGGATAGTAAACTCTGGAAGAAAGTCGTGGTTGAAGAATTGGATGCCTTGGATAAGAATGAGGCATGGGATATAGTTGAGTTTCCAGCTGGAAGAAAATATTTTGGTAGAAAATGGTTGTTTAAGAATAATTTTAATGCACAAGGTAAAATGGAGAAATACAAATCTCAGTTAGTAGAAAAAGGTTAATCCCAGGTAGAGGGAATTGACTTTGGTGATATTTTTCTCATGTTGCTAAGTTAACTTCTATTAGATTTAGTTGATCTATTGCTGCTACTTTTGATCTTGAAGTGGAACAGATGGATGTGAAGACAATACTCCTACATGGGGATCTGGAAGAAGAAATCTACATGAAGCAACCAGAAGGCTTTGTAGTGAAGGGAAAGAAAGAGTTGGTCTGTAAGCTAAAGAAGTCACTATATGGTCTGAAGAAATCACCTAGGATGTGGTACCAAAAGTTTGACACATACATCCTTGGATTGGGATTTGTAAGAAGCAGGGTTGATCACTGTGTATATTCCATGCAGGTTGGTAATCACGTCATTTATGTAGTGTTGTATGTTGATGACATGTTGTTGGAAGGAAATAACATGGATGTTATCAAGGAGGTGAAATCGCAGCTATCCTCCAAATTTGACATGCAGGATATCGGTGCTACTAACTTCATTCTGGGAATGGAGATTAAAAGAGATCGTGAAAACAGGTAACTCTAGTTGAATCAGAGAAAATATGTTGAGATGATATTGCAGAGGTTTAATATGAATGGAAGTAAACCAGTCAAGGTTCCTATTCCTATAGGTGTAAAGTTATCTGCAGATCAGTGTCCCAAGACACAGGAAGAAGAAGAGGACATGTTAAGGTCCTAACCCGCACATAGGTAGATCAATGTATTCAGATGTAATAAAGGACAATATTAATAAGGCCTTTCAATAAAATAGACTAAGGCGGATGTAAGAAGACCTAATAGAAGCTTTCGCTTCTAGAAGGATCTTCCTCTAGATGCTTCTCTTAATAGACATATTTAGTATAAATAAGGGTCGAGGGTATGAGAACCC
>JZKD02S1813035.1:60179-70882 GCA_000966675.3 Picea glauca
TCAACTTCCTAAGGTTATGCTAAACCCAAACTTTGGATGACAAGTGGACTCAAAAGTTTGTGCTCTATTCAAAAGAGACATTGCTGCCAACATGAGATACTATTCTTTTCCCGCCCGTCTTTTTTTGTCGCCAATTCTGTTACGAGGGAAATCACTCTATGGCATGGGGTAAACCACAATAGATCAAAATGAATTCATAAATCAACTCTAATATCAAGTATGTTATATAAACAAAAGTGCTAACAAGACAAAATAAAGAACCTACCTTGTTCGGATGTTCGAAGAAGACCACCGTTGAGCACTCGACTCAAAGCAATACACCTGCAACCTGTCTTCAACAACTAAGATACACAATAATATGGTGATAATATATATAGTTAGCACATATAATAGCATAATCCATCAATATTCATAACAAATATGCCCATGGAATAATAATTCAAATATTTGCAAGACATTAATTGGACGAGAAAATAGTATTTCTATTAAAATATGATTAGCAAAAGTGTATGCATGACAAACTTCTGTGCCAACACGTCTCGAAACCGAGAAACTAAGTCCGTTCTAGTTGGGTCTCCACCACTTCAATCCTCCACCAAAGGAAAGATCATATATGAGAGACAATGAGGTTCTTTATCAAAGAGGGAAGATGTTGGGGGTTGAACAATGTGTTCAGACTTAAAAGGACAAAGGGATGCAGACTCAATATGAAGTGAATAATTTCTCCAGAGTAACTTTTCTCTCAAAGTTGAATTCTTATCCCTTTATCCATATCTCGGATATGGCCCATTTATAGCATTCAAATGGAACTGAAGAGCCGAGTCAGAACATTTCCAGTATATGGAAGGTCAAGGATCATGGATCTTGTGACGTGACATGGAAACCCGACACCATTTTTTAATTTTTGGCACAAAATCCAATGTGCATGGGATATAATGGTGCAACCTATGTATACGCATGTTGTATAGCTGTTAGGGTGCGTATATGTGGAAAAATAAAAAAATTTAGCTCCAGGAATTGCAAAAAGGGACTTCAAGTCTGCATAGGGAAATGGAAAAGGCCTTTTGAGCAAGTCGCATGGGGTGAGACAAATCTTTCTATAACACATTATCATCCAATAAGTGTAGAGTAAATAAACCATGAACAATGAACAATCATACACATACATAGTACACCATTATTTTTACGTGGAAACCCAATGCGAGAGAAAACCACATAATGTTTTTTCTTATATGTCTTTAAGAATTACATTCAATGGAAGCACTAACTTCCTTTATTCTCCATCTACAATTGGAAGGAGGCTCCAACCCCCTATATTTTCAAGATACAACCTGAGGGAAGCTACAACTCCCCAATTCTCTAGCTACAACAAGAAGGATGATACAACCCCCTATGTTCTCCAGCTACAACTGGAAGGTGGATACAACCACCTATCTTTTCTCCATCCCGCCACCCTGAAATATAAGTAAGATGATGAAGCCACTGTCTGATGTAGGAGCATCGCTCCATGTCAGCCAGCCAGCCAGCCATGTCAGCGCGCATGCATTCATATGCCAAAAGGGAGGTGCAGCCTCATTTAAATTTGAATTTAATGTAATTGAAATGTTCTAGGCTGGTGAGCCATGGAAGCCGTGCCTTTGTGCAGGTGGTAGATAGGATCGGCTTTAATGCTAGATCGGTTGAGATCTAGATCTGATTCTGGACTAGACAGCCCATTCATTGTAATTGAATAGGGTAGGTGAGTTCTGGAGGGAAGTGCTCGATGAGCCCCTCAGGTAGAAGAGATTTTCATATCTCATTTTGAAAAAAAGTCAAGGAAGTGTTGAGTTGTAGAGCCGAGGAGAGCTCAGGAACACCTTTGTAAAATACAAGCATTTGCCATTTTAATATAATCAGAGAGAAGTTTTTCCTACATTATTCTGTCTTATATGTATGTCTGTGTGTGTTCCATATATATGCTGTGAATGTATACTGTAGGGATGCATTCTGCAGGGGTTTGTGTGATTTCAGGCTTGAGAGGTCTTTGAGGCTTCATACTAGGAGGGTATGACAGGACGCTGAGGGTTCTGAGAGCCAGTGCACTGAGGATGCACTTCTGAACTCTGAGGAGTTAGGCAAAGATGTGCTGAGGCACAGGACTGAAGTCAACAACTCAGGGAGAAGAATACCTGTGAGGTTGCTAAACACCTCAGGAGGTAAGGCTGTGTAGCTGAAACATAGTTGTAGACAGAATCACTGAGGATTTTGTAGGAGCTCTGCCAGGTGGGAATTGAGCGTAAGCACGAGGTGATGAAGGAAGAACTCTATTGAGAGTTTGAAGATAGAAGTCAGAAGTTCTGAGGAGTTCTGAGAAGCTCTGCCAGGTGGGCATTGAGCGTGTGTGTGCAAGGAGTGCACAGAGGAAGGAACTTGGTTGTGAGTTCAGAAGACCAGAATTACTGAGGATTCTGAGAAGCTCTGCCAGGAGGGAATTGAGCGTGTGTACAGTGGTGCACAGGTGAACAAGAAGATACTCCGCCAGGAGGGCATCGAGGAACTGTGCAGGCAAGCACAAAAGAGGAAATAACTCTTTGAGTTCGGTGTTGTGAAGGGAGAGTCCACTGAAGGATCTCCACTGGGTTGCTGAATACCCAGAAGTACTCAAGAAGAGGCTTCAGCAGAAGGATAGCTAGGAGGGAATCCATTTCATTCTCCATTTGAGGGAGAAGAAGGATAAAATCCCAAGGGGTCTGAGTGTTCGAAGAAGCTCAGGAGAGACAGCGTGGTATACACGCGAAGACTCTACAGGAGGTAGAGGTCAAACCTCCAAAGATTTGAGAAGAACAAGCTCAGGAAGGGAAGCGTTTCATTCGCGCGTGAGGCTCGAAGTCAAGGAGATCATGGAGGAAAAAGATAGCAAAGGCCGAGACCTTTGAAAGAGTGAAATTCTCCCAAGTGTAGGGAAGAAAGCACAGAAGCTCAAGAGGAGCATCAATAGCCATTCGATCGACAGGAGAACAGATCTGGACCGTCGAGGAGATTTACATCCAGGAGGAACCACAGCAGGTGGAACCGACGACGAGGATCTGGACCATTCGTTTGGGAGTAGACGCGTGTCACGAGATTACCCACCTCGGGAACTCGGGCACTGGAGGTTGGAAGAGGAAATCATTCGACTTCACGAGTGGCAAGGAGGCGAGAGCTCCGTGTTATGGGGTCTAGATGACGTCATCTCGGGATATCGGCATTCGAGAACGGTGTGGAGGCCACAGGAGTTGACAGGTGAACATGTAGCACATCGCATCTCGGGAGCTCATGAGTAGAAGGGCCGAGAGATTGGTTTCAATTTTCGCGAAGCGCAAGGACGCGAGGCAGCGAAGTAGCGAGGAGATCTAGATCATCCATTTGAGGGGATGTGTGGCAAAGATCAAGGAGATCTCGCAAACTCGGGAGTTCGCAGAGTGAAGGCCCAAGTATTGGGTGTTCAAAGTCGCGAGGCGTGAGGATGCGAAGCGGGGAAGGAGCGAGGGGATCTGGACCAGCCATTGAGGAGGATGCATGTCGGAGATCTAAGGATCTCACGAACTCGGAAGCTCGCAGGGTAAAGGCCCAAGCATTTGGTACTCCGAGTCACGAGGACGTGAGGCGCAAGAAGGAGGATAACTGTTGGATCCGGATTGCGGGAGGACCGTTGGATCCACACGTGGGATCGTGCATCGTAACCTCGCGAGAAAAGACTTGAGGGTTTGGCCGCGAGGATCGCGATATTACGAGGAGCGAGATTTCGACCGTTGGAGGACAGGTGGCCATAACAAAGCGGCGAGTGGAATACAGGTGACACGAAGACCTCGAGATCTCGCCGTGAGAAGTCCTGAAGTATTGGTGTTAGGATTCGCGAGTGGCGAAGGTCCAAAGTCTCGGCGAGACAAAGGACCGTTGAAAGGTCAACTCTCATGTGCCTCAGCACTTTGGTACATCGGGTGTCAAGAGTCGGAAAATCAAGGGGTTGATATAGCGAGTCGCGAGGCTGTGAAGGAGATAAGGTCACGGACACGGGAGTAGTGGTCATATGGTGGAAGCTTAGCCAGGAGAGAAAGCGCATAGGAGCCGAGAGCTCATTGGTGATCGGGGATTCACGAGGACAGTGGTCTTTGGCAGCGGAAAGTCCGAAACCCCAAAACCCCGATAGTGAGTCGGGGATAACTACGGCTAAGTGCAGAAGCCGAGACAGGTAAGGAAAAGACCTATGGACTGGGTCAAGAATTTGCATAGTGATTTCGGCAGGGGATCTAAAGATCCACTTCAGCTCAGAGAGAGAGAGAAGAATTGGAATGATCCTGTGAGTGGGAGAGCGCGACGGGGGTATGGTCATGTCCCTTTGCATCAGGTGGTATCAGAGCGGGAAATATGTTCGTATATTATGGACAAAGGAGAGAAGAAAGAAGACAGAGTTACTGAGGACTCTGTGAGGACTTGTTTGCAGGTAGGCAGAAGTCCATAGACAGTCAGTAGGACTGTGAGAAGATGAAGCTAGAACACTCAGGGATGTAGAGTGACAGCAACAGATTTGTCAAGGAGACAGATAGACATAGCAAAACGGCTACTGAAGGCCGTAGGAAGAAAAGCAAGGCAGAAAAGCTTGCAAAGGAAGCAGAAATGGATAGAGAGCTCTATGAATTAAAGGCAGACATAGAGGAGTTCGAACTGCGGATGCGACAGGATAGAAGGAGGAGACGGATGCACGAATTGCCAATGCAGAAGGCAAAGGCAAAGTGGCCAGTCAGACAGCTGATGGTCAAAAGACAGCGCGGGTTGTTGAGAAAGTGGTTGAGGTATGCTGAAAACCTCAAGGCCACAGAGGAAGAGATGATTGATCACTGTTGGCCAGAGACTGGAAAAAGTCTCAATGATTGGGAAGATGAAGGAGATAAATTGGGATCGTCTGAGGATCTCATAGACTGCCAGAAGAGCAGTGGGAGGTTTCCATATTGCCAGATGGGCAAAGGAACAAAGATGAGATCGGCCGATGATCTCAAGCACTGCCAGGAGGGTAGAGAAGAAGAAATTCCAGATTGCCAAGAGGGCAACAAGTTGAGATCAGCTGAGGATCTCATAGACTGTCAGAGGGACAGTGAAGGAATTTCGCATTTCCAGCTGGGCGATGATCAGAGATCACTGCGGGATCTCGAAGACTGCCAGGAGGGTAGCAGAAGCATCGAGGACTGCCAGGAGGGCAGCGAAAGCGTCTCATATTGCCAGGTGGGCAGAGATGAGCGCTTGATACTATCTGAAGGTCTCATGGATTCGGAGGGGAGTTCAGTTCAACAAGGAGTGTTGATGAAGATGGGATCGATTGATCCCATGGTCTGCCAGGGAAGCAGCGGAAGCATCCCATATTGCCAGGTGGGCAGGGATGAACAGATGAGACTATCTGAAGGTATCATAAACTCAAACGTGAGTTGGAATCAGCCAGAGAAGCTAACATGGCAGATGGAAAAGGATCAGCAGGTGCAACTGACAGAGGAGGAGGAAGATCAGAATGATATTCTGATGATTGGGGGAAATAAAGTATTCCTACCATGTGCCCAGGAGGAGGCAAAAATTTGTGTTGAAGATGGTGCAACAGCAGAACGGTCACAGTTGGAGATGACTGTCAAAAGGAAATTGGAGCAGACATTTGAGACTGCCCAAGTGGATGAAGGGAAAGAGAATGAGCATTCCGAGGAATGGCTCAAAGCATTCAGCATTGAAGCTGAAGAGACTGCAACATGGGAGTTTGCAGCAGGAGAAGAAGGGGAGAACGATCATTCTGAGGAGTGTCTCAACATATTCATCCAGGGAGATGAAAAGTAAGAAGTTGTAGCACTGAAGCTAGCAGCAAAAGAAGCCGAGGAGCAAGCAGATAGAATTATCACTCCATGGAAGATGGAGCTAGAAATGTTGGAGGATTGGATGAACACTCCAGAGCTAGCCAGAGAACTGGAAAATTTTGAGCTGTCAGAGAAGAAAATGACTGAGCAATGGGTCAGTCAAGAAGAGACTGCAGAGCTGAAGTCTGCAGCAGAGTGGCAACTTGAGTCCATAAATGAAAAAGAAGATGAAGAAGATGGCATGGGAGATCATAGTGATCTTCCCAATGACCAAAAATTTTTGCAGCTGAGGAGACTGCAAGAATAGAGCCAGCCATTACAACAGCTGGACCAAGAGATAGAAGACATCAGAAGGCCGATGTTGGGGTCAGCAGACTCTGCCAGCGAAGAGAAGCTGGGCAGAGAAGAAGCAGCAACAGCGCAGCGGAAGAAGTAGCAGCAGCAACAGAGTGGAGTGGATGAGAAGCTCCAAAGACTGATTTGGGATCCAGGAGGATTTCCAACAACTCAGAGGGGAAGCTCATGAGTAGGAGCTCATGATTTTTGCAGATGTGGAGTATGATGCAGGAGCATCGCTCCATGTCAGCCAGCCAGCCAGCCACGTCAGCGCGCATGCATTCATATGCCAAAAGGGAGGCGCAGCCTCATTTAAATTTGAATTTAATGTAATTGAAATGTTCTAGGCTGGTGAGCCATGGAATTCGTGCCTTTGTGCAGGCGGTAGATAGGATCGACTTTAATGCTAGATTGGCTAAGATCTAGATCCGATTCTGGACTAGACAGCCCATTCATTGTAATTGAATAGGGTAGGTGAGTTCTGGAGGGAAGCACTCGATGAGCCCCTCAGGTAAAAGAGATTTTCATATCTCATTTTGAAAAAAAGTCAAGGGAGTGTTGAGCTGTAGAGCCGAGGAGAGCTCAGGAACACCTTTGTAAAATACAGGCATTTGCCATTTTAATATAATCAGAGAGCAGTTTTTCCTGCATTATTCTGTCTTATATGTATGTCTGTTTGTGTTCCATATATATGTTGTGAATGTATACTGTAGGGATGCATTCTGCAGGGGTTTGTGTGATTTTAGGCTTGAGAGGTCTTTGAGGCTTCATACCAGGAGGGTATGACAGGACGCTGAGGGTTCTAAGAGCCAGTGCACTGAGGATGCACTTCTGAACTCTGAGGAGTCAGGCAAAGACGTTCTGAGGCACAGGACTGAAGTCAACAACTCAGGGAGAAGAATACCTGTGAGGTTGCTGAACACCTCAGGAGGTAAGGCTGTGTAGCTGAAACACAGTTGCAGATAGAATCACTGAGGATAGGAGCTCTGCCAGGTGGGCATTGAGCGTAAGCGCGAGGTGCTGAAGGAAGAACTCTATTGAGAGTTTGAAGATAGAAGTCAGAAGTTCTGAGGAGTTATGAGAAGCTCTACCAGGTGGGCATTGAGCATGTGTGTGCAAGGAGTGCACAGAGGAAGGAACTCGGTTGTGAGTTCAGAAGACCAGAATTACTGAGGATTCTGAGAAGCTCTGCCGGGAGGGCATTGAGCGTGTGTACAGTGGTGCACAGGCGAACGAGAAGATACTCCGCCAGGAGGGCGTCGAGGAAGTGTGCAGGCAAGCACAGAAGAGGAAAGAACTCTTTAAGTTCGGTGTTGTGAAGGGAGAGTCCACAGAAGGATCTCCACTGGGTTGTTGAATACCCAGAAGTACTTAAGAAGAGGCTTGAGTAGAAGGATAGCTAGGAGGGCATCCATTTCATTCTCCATCTGAGGGAGAAGAAGGATAAAATCCCAAGGGGTCTGAGTGTTCGAAGAAGCTCAGGAGAGACATCGTGGTATACGCGCGAAGAATCTACAGGAGGTAGAGGTCAAACCTCCAAATATTTGAGAAGAACAAGCTTAGGAAGGGCAGCATTTCATTTGCGCGCGAGGCTCGAAGTCAAGGAGCTCGTGGAGGAAAAAGACAGCAAAGGCCGAGACCTTTGAAAGAGTGAAATTCTCCCAAGTGCAGGGAAGAAAGCACAGAAGCTCAGGAGGAGGAGTGACAGCCATTCGATCGGCAGGAGAACAGATCTGGACCATCGAGGAGATTTATGTACAGGAGGAACCACAGCAGGTGGAACCGGTGACGAGGATCTGGACCATTCATTTGGGAGAAGACGCGTGTCACGAGATTACCCACCTCGGGAACTCGGGCACTGGAGGTTGGAAGAGGAAATCATTCGACTTCACGAGTGGTGAGGTGGAGAGAGATCCATGTTGTGGGGTCTAGCTGACGTCATCTCGAGATATCGACATTCGAGAATGGTGTGGAGGCCACAAGAGTCGGCAGGCGGACAGGTAGCACATCGCATCTCGGGAGCTCGTGAGTAGAAGGGCCGAGAGATTGGTGTCAATTATCGTGAAGCGCAAGGCGGCGAAGTAGTGAGGAGATTTGGATCGTCCATTTGAGGGGACGTGTGGCAAAGATCAAGGAGATCTCGTGAAATCGGGAGTTCGCAGAGTGAAGGCCCAAGTATTGGGTGTTCAAAGTCGCGAGGCGCGAGGATGCGAAGTGACGAAGGAGTGAGGGGATCGGGACCATCCATTGAGGAGGAAACGTGTCAGAGATCTAAGGATCTCGTGAACTCGAAAGATCGCAGGGTAAAGGCCCAAGAATTTGGTACTTCGAGTCACGAGGATGCGAGACACGAGAAGGAGGATAACCGTTGGATCCGGATTGCGGGAGGACCGTTGGATCCGCACATGGGATCGTGCATCGGAACCTTGCGAGAAAAGACTCGAGGGTTTGGCCGCGAGGATCGCAATATTGAGAGGAGCGAGATTCTGGCCGTTGGAGGACAGGTGGCCATAACAAGGCGGCGAAGGGAATACAGGTGACATGAAGACCTCAAGATCTCGCCGCGAGAAGTCCCGAAGTATTGGTGTTAGGATTCGCGAGTGGCGAAGGTCCAAAGTCTCGGCGAGACAAAGGACTGTTGAAAGGTCAACTCTTGTGCGCCTCGACACTTCGGTACATCGGGTGTCGAGAGTCAAAAAATCAAGGGGTTGATATAGAGAGTCATGAGGCCACGAAGGAGATAAGGTCACGAACACGGGAGTAGTGGTCATATGGTGGAAGCTTAGCCAGGAGAGAAAGCGCATAGAAGCTGAGAGCTCATCGGTGATCGGGGATTCACGAGGACAGTGGTCTGTGGCAGCGGAAAGTCCGAAACCTTGAAACCCCGATAGTGAGTCGGGGATAACTACAGCTAAGTGCAGAAGCCGAGACAGGTAAGGAAAAGACCTGTGGACTGGGCCAAGAATATGCATAGTGATTTCAGCAGGGGATCTAAAGAGCCGCTTTGACTCAGAGAAAGAGAAGAATTGGAACGATCCTGTGAGTGGGAGAGCGCGACGGGGGTACAGTCACGTCCCTTTGCATCACTGTCACACTTTCACTATGAGATATAGCACTATAAACATGTACCAACCTGTACCACTGACCTGTAGCCAACTTGTACCACTTCCCTGTCATCAACCTGTACTTGATCTCAACTTGTACCAATCAAAACCAACATATACACAACTTATCTGTTCTGCAGCGTGCGTATGTACACACCCTATCTATATTGGATCTCACATATGTACGCAACCTATCTGTACTGCAGCCTGTGTATGCCTTATGAAAACTAGGGTTTTCTCTCTCTAAAAACTATGACCCTCTTCAACCTCTGTCACATCAACCTACAACTTGTCACTATGTCTAGACTATAATTGTTCCCAATGCATATATCCCCATACATATACTTTGACCAAATGCATCTATATCTCTCTAGTCATGTGCCATACAAGTGTGTATAATCATGAACAAGTATAATAACCCTCACATGAACTAGACATCAAACTCTTTCTGATATACAACCTCTCAATACATCAACCACTTCACAAGTAAAACCTCTCAACCATGTACCACAAAAAGCAAACCTTCACCATATGCCAAGAAATACAAAATGTGCCTCAACACTAACAAGATGAATCAATGATAAATATGATTATACCAACACTATATTTATGTAGATATGACTTATACATAAAGTCCCATGCAGCCACTAATCTCTCTCTAGGGAATATCCTCAAACTCCCATAACCATTTCTCAAGTATACAAGAAAATCCAACTACTCATATAAATAAGACATACCTTTTGAACCATTAGATAGATACGGTGTACCTAATCACTGTAGTCCTTCCTAGAAGCTTTCTTTCTGACTTTAGAGACCCGACATATTTATCTTCTCAATTTTTTTAGGCTTTACCCTCAAGTACATTCCCTTTTATACTTCTATCCCGCGTACATATGCGCCCTGCTCCATTGTAGTCCGCATACACCTAAAAAACTAGGGTTTTTTTTCTTCAGTATTTTATGTAATTACAAAACTTTTGCCGTCAACCCTTCGTGCTACCTTAGACTTGTGCAACTTCAGATATATCAATGAGTACCTGCACTAAACCGTACACAATAATAGATATTCAATGTGTTCAATAGGTGTTAATAGGAGATCCTTGCTCTTTTATTTATACTTCCATGTAGCTTCCTCAAGGGGTTACCTTCTAACAACTTAACCTATTTTCCTTCTTTTAGGGATAACCCACTTCTAACCACTTGTCCACCTCTAACCCACTTTTCTACAAATAGTAAATTCTCCACTTCTAGTTGCAACTAAATTATTTTTAATTATTTTCTTATTGCAACAACTTAACCAATGATTTACTCCTAGTTTCACTCACTTGACTAGTCAACTTCTTCTAGGATCTTCTAGAATAATTTTGACTTCTTTGACTTCTATATAACTCATGAGGGTTCTCCAACTTCACAAG